>JAGFMF010011493.1:3186644-3244852 GCA_019455555.1 Galemys pyrenaicus
ACTAGAAGGAATTATACTCAGTGAAACAAGTCAGAAGGCAAGAGAAAAATATCGGATGGCTTCACTATTAGGAGGAATATGAAAGAACAGCAACAACAAAGAATAAGCTCAAGGAATTGGGCAATTATAACCAAAAGCAAACAAAAAACCTCAACAAGACCAAAAAGCCAAGATAAACCAAAGAGACAATGGTGGGGAGAGAAAGGTGGGGAGGGCAAAAACAGGGATCAGGGCAGAAAATGCACAAGGTACTGAGGTGATGGTGCACAGGTGAAATGGTGATGGGTACTCCCTGGGGACTACAAATGATGTCAAATATAATTAATAATAATAATAAAAAAGAATGGGCAAGTTTTAGACACAGATATGCATACACAGAGGAAAGACCTCAAGAAGTAAGAAGACAGCCATCAACCACCCAGGAGTGAGGCCTCAGTATTATTCTATTTTTTTAAAGATTTATTTATTTATGCATACAAGAACTGGGGTACAAGCCAGAGTTATGGGGCAGGGTGAGATGATTCACCAGAGACAGAGTGGGGAGCACAACAGGCAGATAGACCGAAATATGCTGCTGAGGGGAGCAGTGGGTGAGACAGGAGAGGTCTGCTGCACCATGTGAGTCCCCTCTCTGGCCAGGGTACTCCAACAGCTGGAGATGGCTTGATAGCACTGAGACTTTAACCCCTGCACCACCAGGGAGGCCCACCACTGGTTTCTCTTTACTCTTCTTTCCAGAAAGCTCCTCTTCCCACTGCTGCACAGTTGTAAAAGCAGTTAGGTTCTCATCCTCAGGGGTCATTGCTTTCTAAAATTTAACTCATTTCAGTTTCTATGTGACTTCATTTCTTGTTTAAAAATCAAAACTTTGTAATTTGCCCAGCTTGCTTTGGTTGTTAGAATGACTCTATCTGATGTGGAATTTTCCAAGCACTGACACTGTGAAACATGCCAGTGCATAGCCAGGATGGAAATCCTCCTGGCTAGACTTCTTCTAATTGTCAGGTTCTTTATTCTTCCAAAAATCAAGGTTCTAAGTAACCTTTGGAAGAACATCAAGTCACATGCCCTTCTCCTTCCACCTCACCAGAAATCTTGAAACAAATGTTCTTCAAGGCAAGGTGTAGATAATCTTGGTCCTGCTTTAGACCACTGGCAGACACGAGACTTTTCTTTAAGACCCAACAGACCATTAGTAGGAAGTGAAATAACACGATAGGCCATAAACGTCTGAAAAGTTATTGCAGTTTTGTGACAAGAAACCAGTTTAAGTCTCAAATCTCTACAGGGGTTTCTGTGATGGTGTGCTCTGTGGCACTGTTTGAATCTTTCCTTTGGATTAAAAGCTTGTACTTCTTAATTCTTACATTTACATTCTGTGTTATCTTTCCAATACCAACACATTCAAAACATTTTGATTCTCTCTGCTACCTTTTGCAATAAGCTCTTTTAAAATTAAAGTTTAACATTTTAATTTCAAATTTCATTGAATCCAAATCCACTGCAGTAAAATTCTGCCTTTTACTCATTGGTTACTGTCTCACTGTTTAAGGAAGAGAGTCCATCATGTTCAGAAGTCTAAAATCCTCACTCAGTGAATGAGTACAATTATCAGCACATTAGACTACTACAGGAGGTTTTCTAAGTGGCTGTAAGCAAAGTACTTAGCATTGAAGATATGCAGGTCATTGACAGAGAGATTGTTTAAATTCATTTCTCCTATCTGGAAGCCAGCTGACCATGGAAGCGATCAGTCTTTGAAGAACCACTATTTAGCTTTTCATCCTTTGTGCTTCTTATTCTTAAGACATTTCCCAAATTGTCATTTTCCGACCAAACCTTTGAAGCAGGCAATCACATCATCTCAGGGACTCCCCTAACTTCCAAGTGGACACGTCATATTGGTGATGTCAGTGTCCTTTCTCCCAGTGGGAAGTGGACAGGGGAAATCGGATCATTCTAGGTCACTTGGCAAGAAGGAATCAGAACAACTCGGTAATTGAACTGTGACTGTCCAGTATGGCCGCTCCCACTGTCTGTCCCCCAGAGGGTTGTGAATTGGCAAATGACCCGTCTGTTTATTGTGGCACTTGCGCTCGCAGTCTCTGTTAGAAGAAAACAGAAAGTCTGGGTGTGCAGCTTCCCCTTCCTTGGCCTTTGTATTCCAAGCTACTTTTCAATGTTCTGTCGGACCTTTAAACTAGGATACATGTCTTGATTCTTTTTCTTTTGAATCATATTTCTTTATAGAATCTTAGTGACTCTTTATCCCAATTAGAATTTAAAAGTCTCTCTGATCAAACATTTAAAAATCCAGGGGTTAATTCTGGGAAAACAAACTTCTCTACTTAAGTGTGGATTTCCTTGGTTTCCTTGTAAGAAAACCCTATTGAAGAGTTTGGTATAGAAAAGGATGTCACGCTCACTGGTAGCCCCTATTAACAATATATATTATATAAGTGTATAGTGAAGTACTAATAGCTTTTGAGTTCTTGCATATGCCGGTATTGAATCATATTTTTATTTAATTTTTGTTTTATTCTCAACACTCAAAACAAACCTAGGAATCACAGGAACTATTATCATGCCTCATTTTATAAATGCAGAATTTGAGGTTTGGCAAAGTCTGATCATTCACGTTTTAACTACTATAAGATCTTGTCTCTAACTACCAAGATGGGTATGATTAATTCCAGTAGCCAAAAATTTCAGAACTAGCCATTACTGTAGTGGTAGATATGATGCAGTCTAACTACTTGGAAAAATTGTAATTATTAATTATAATTATAAAACTATTTTAAATGGTTGTAAAAATTATAACTGCCTTAGAACACAAAGGTTTGGATTGGACTAAATTGTGTTAGATTTGTACTGTATGCATTTTTGTCTTGCAGGAGTATGATTTAGCTTGTGACATTGAACTCCAAAAATGTAGGGAAAAATTATTATAATAGAATACCACTGTGTGTATTAACATGCCCAGTGGAAAAGCTTCCTCAGAACTAAAAAGAATTTATAACTCCCATCTTAAATGGAATCAAGCTGAATGAAGGCTGTAACACCTGCCTGCTGTAACATCAGCTATAGTTTGGTGGATACTCTGAGCACAGGGACTCTGTCCCAGGAAGTGCTTAACAATCAACTACATGGACTTCAATGGTCGGTGCAGAGGACTCATGGTGAGAACCATGATCACCCTCTAGAGACGTCTATGCTCATTTTAGGCAATATCATCAGCTCAGAGTTTGCCTCTATCCGTGAGCCATGGTAAGTTCCCACAGGTTCCTGGGATTCTACAAAATAAGGCATACATCTTTGAGTACATTTCATAATAAAGTCTATGTTCAGACACCAAGTCCAGAGTCCACGATCATGAACTAGATTCTACACTCTGCAGTTCATGAAGAAATAGCCTCATATTTCTCTTGTTTTAAGTTCTAAGGTTTTGTGTTTGAATTTCATTGACATTTCTCTTAGAGTGTGGTCATTTTCAAGTTAACTATAACCACTTTTGGGTAAGCACCATATTCTAGTATTTTCCTTCATGAATGTCATATGCCCCCCCTCAGTGGGGGGGCAGTTTTGCCCCCCAAGGGATATACAGTAATCTCTGGATATATTTGTGATTGTCATAGCATAGCAGACAGGAGCTCTAGTGACATCCAGTGGGTAGAAGTCAAGGAAGCTCCTAAATAGCCAAAAAGTCACAGGGTGACCCCCCCAACAAAGAATTATGTGGCCGGAGATGTTAACATTTCATGGCTTACAGAAAACACTTCCAAAAACATTAAGATCTTTTAAACAAGTATATTTTAATCTGTCCTCATAGAGATTTTCACCATGCTTTCATACTAGTTAATTAAATGATGCTTGTCCACTTTCTAATTAGCATTAAATGACATTCCTATATCTCTTGGTCATAGAAACATTTTTCAGACGTATACAAAAAAATATGAAGACAGGTCTTCTGGGGTAGAAATGTTCAGCAAAACTGATCTATACCTCAGGCGCAAGAAGAGGCAGGGCTCTGGACAGTAACACTGCCAATATTCCATAGATTTAGCTCCTGCAAACATAAGACAAGACCACAGAATACCATCAAGGACAGGTTATTTGGAAGATATAAATCCCAAAGTGACTTTCAGTTTGGACCCAGACACCAGAGATGTCTGTCAGTGCTGCCACTCTGCTTCCTGTGTAGTCGAGGAAAAGGAAAAGCCAAATGAAAATATTGCCACAGTGGAGATTGAAAAGAAGGCAATTTGTGAGTGAGGTGTTAGTTTCACATTGATGGACAGACCTTGCTCCAAGCCAATACCTGAGCTTCTGCCAGTTAAACCAAATGCAATGAAGGAAAGAGATGAGAGATTAGAGAAAGCAAGGCTGACAGATGGCAATTTGTGAAGAGTTGAATCAACATAAATTATATCTCATCCATGAGCAGAGGAAAAAGATCATATTTCCAAATTCACTAACCACTGAAATGGCGGGCATGCCGAAGCCCAGCATCAAAACACCCGCCTCTTCCGCAGCTGGAAACATGTACAAAGGTGGGGAAATTGCCTCTTGTTGGAGAATTATTTGGATTACAAATTATAGGTGTAAGCCTACTGAAACAGTATGATAAATAAAATTAAAGAACATTTGAGATAAATGGAAGGAAAAATCATAGATAACAAGAAACCAGAAAAAAATTGCTGATAACGACATATGATTACCATATAGAGAAAGTTGATGGCTTAATTACTTGGAAGAAAATATTCTAGACTCACCCATTCAAAATCTACATGTTTGCTAGTGTTTGAAATAAGCGTAATGTTATTTTCTGAAGTTGGGAGGCATTCATTTTAACCTCACATATAATGGTCAAAAACATAGCCTTGAAATTTGTATTGTAGAGATTATATAATTTAATATTAATGTAGACTTGTCCAAATTTTATAAGTATCAAAGGAAAAAGTTTAGTATTTTATAACATTAATATGAAATAATATAGATATTAATGTACTTAGTGAATTGGAATTACAGTTTTAGGGGGTTAAAAGAAAAAAGGCTGTGAATTCAAATATGACAAATATCAGGTAAATGAGAAATTAAATTATTTTTAAGATTTATTTATACATATGAGTACTGGGGTGTAGACCAGAGATGTGGGGGTTGAGAGGACTCAACAGAGACAGAGTGGGGAACAGAACAGACAGATTGACAGAAACACACTGCTGAGGGGAGCAGCGGGCAAGGTAGGAGAGGTCTGCTGCGCCATGTGGGTTAATTTCCTGGTTGGGGATCAAACTCATGCTGCAGTGGCTGGCAATAGCTTGATAGTGCTGAGATTTAACCCCTTGTGCCATCAAGATGGCCCAAGAAATGAAGTCTTTTAATAAAATTTCTGAGTGAATGTTTTTCATTCCTTTAAAGATCTGTTCTAAGTTTTCTTTAGTGTCTTGAGGCTTCAAACCACAACCCAGTTGGAACATCTAGACCAGCAGATGGCACTAACAGGAAAACCAGCAGTCCCAGAGATTTTTCAAGGGCTTAGAGTTAATAGAAGAGGAAAATTCCAAAGTGAATGTAAAATAGGTCAAAATCTGTATTACCACTTTATATGTAAAAGCAAAGGGGAAGACTTTGGGAAAAGCAATATATGTCTTATTACAAATCCTATTTTTTCCCCTCTCGCTTTGAATTATTACTGACTTGTACAAAAATATTTTACAAATCTTGAAGGTTGTTTTTAACCCACAAATGCATTGTCTCAAGTTTCCTTTAAGACAATTGCTTGCAGATGCTATTACAGCAATTGTTCAAATTTAAAAAGCAGCAAGTGGTTAACTGCTCCTAAGAAACCAGGAGAACATCAGCGGCTGCCTGTTGCAAATACAATCTGTCTTCTGAAAGATTTGCGTTGCCCTCCTTTATACTTTTTTTTACCATTGGAGGATTTTGTCTAGGACAAACACTTGTGATGGCAGAAAACAGCATTTAATATTTAATACAGTTATCTGCTGATGTTTCAGGGTAGATGTGCTCTACTTAGTAGAATGTCGGAAAGAAAATGTGGAGGTAAATGCATTAAAATTTTTAGACATTCCTGTAGCCTCTCCTTGTAGGTGTCTCTGAAGGGTAATTACCTTGTGCACAAGATGGAAATAAAACGGGGAAAAGTTTTTTATAAAAGTACAAGAAATCATTTTACTGTTGGCAGGAATCATAAGCTCCAGCTGCATTAATTTTTTGCTAGTTCCAATTTTTCCCTTCTTTTCAAGATGAGTTCTATATTATATACAGGACTTAGAGAGGAACAATAAGAATCTTTAATAATTCATACTTGAGAGAAGTGAAAATAGAAGGCACACATTATTACAAGGACATCAAATGGATTACTTATTCCAGCACCTAGAAAATACCCATCATCATAGTTCCTAATAAAAAGGCACATTCTTTTCTATCTTGCAAATTTTCTCATATTGGGGAGTCTAAGATTCTTAGACCAGAAATTTTTCAATTTCTAGTGATTTGGGCTCCTTTAGAGTTTAAGCTTAAGATCTAGATATGATGTTATCATCTCACAGAAGGAGTAAAGTGAGAGGAGGAGACAGGAAGGAAATAAACTTGGAGCTCTCAGGTCTTTCTGGTGGCCTAGGAGTTAAATCTCAGCACTGTCACCACAATGGTCTGAGTTCCTGTATGCTACTTCCTCTAGACCAAATGCTGTCATGTGATTCTGAAATGGCATCTGTGTCAAAACAAGTTTGCATTATGTGGATCTAATTCCAATTTTACTTTATTTATTTTTTTAAAGATTTATTTATTTATGCATACAAGAACTGGGGTATAGGCCAGAGGTGTGGGGGGTGAGAGGATTCACCAGAGAGAGCGGGAAGCAGAACAGGCAGATCAACAGAAGTACACTGCTGAGGGGAGCAGCGGGCACAGCAGGAGAGGTCTGCCGCGCTATGTGAGTCCCCTCCCTGGCTGGCCACGGTCTGCCTGATAGTGCGTTGCCTAACTCACTGCACCACTAGGGAGGCCCTAATTCCAATTTTAAAAATGCTGATTCCGGTGGAGGACTACTGGTGCTTTGGTGGTAGGAGAGCTATAGTGACCACACCTGAGAAGAGAAATTAAAATACTAAAATTGCGGAACTAAATACTGATTTAACAAAATGTCTAGGTCGGATTAGTGGGTGGAGGGGAGAAGATGGTGGGCAGGCAGGGTCCTGGAGCCATCTTTCCCTCAGACATATCAGGATAAGCAGTCGCATCCAGACAGGGCTGGGGCAGTGAGGATCAGTGTCTGAGCAAGGAAGAGACACTGGTCCAAAAAATATCAGAAAGGGAAAGAAAGCTTGAGAAACAGTGAGTCCAGATGCTACCCGTTCCCCAGGCTCTCCCTTACTGGTCTGTGAGGGCATAGTGTGATTGACAGTTCAACAGAAGTCGCCCATGTGGCCACCCGTGTGGGACAGGGTTTGGCAGTGGGGAGAGCCACAAGGTCATCTCTGGAATGGTCTCTGGACTCCCAGGAATGTCTGTGATCACCCTGGGGAGCCAGATAAGACAGCTACCACTCCTGCCTCCCCTGCTGCTCCCCTCAGTGTATTTCAGTCAGTCTGCCCGTTTTGCTCCCCAGTTTGTCTCTGCTGAATCCTCTCACCCCCGCCCTGTGCCTGTGGCCTGTACCCCAGCTCTTGTACATATAAATAAATTTTTTAAATCTTAAGAAAAAAAAAAGACAGCTATCACTCCCTCCTGACCCGTTTGACCCCCAGCCTATAAGCCTGCACTTAGAGAGAAGCTACACGAAGTCTCAGTGACCCAGTTCTGCCTAGTGGCCTGTCCAGGGCTACCATGAAATGTCATGTGTAGACTTTTTGGGAGCAGGATTCTAGACTATAGCCTTGGAGAGAGTGAAGGCACATGCAAGCCTCCCCCTCAAATCCATGCACGACCTCTGGCCTCCACTTACAAAGAAACTACAGCACGGGTGCCTGTCTAGCCCCATTTTACGGGAAAGTGCAGCTCTGTTGGGCATATGGTTTTTAAAGACACATGGTCTTTAAAAAGACTGAACATTCACCAACTTCTCTCTGCTCCAGGACACACACACACACACACACACACACACCATTTTTTTTTCTGATCCACTCCTTTGTCCTTGGGCACTTAGGCTGTTTCTAATAACTACCTATTGTAAATAGGACTAGGATGCACATGGAAGTACATATATCCCTTCGAATTAGTATTTTTTGTATTCTTTGAGTAAATATTTAAGAGTTGAATTGACAGGTCATATGAAAAATCTATTTTTAATATTTTAAAGAACCTCCATTCTGTTTCCCAAAGGCACTGGACCAGTCTATATTCCCACCATTACTGTACAATTTTTTTTTCCCCAGATCAACTCCAATACTTGTTTCTGGATCATTTTCATGGGTGTGAGATGGTACTCATTGTAGTTCTGACTTGCATTTCTCTTATGATAAGTGATAATGAGCATTTTTTCATCAACAGAACAAAGAACTATTATCACAGAATCTGTTTTTTCTGACCAAAATTCAATTAAATACCAAACTAAAAGAATTCCATATGTTTGGAAGTGTTTAAACTTTTATCTAACTCATGGATCAAAGGAGAATCATAAACCACTATGTGTCAAAAATTACAAAATGGGATTGTACTTATAGGGAAGTTTTTATAACTCCAGTGCATTCATTTTAAAAAAGGGGTGGGAGAGAGGGTCAAAATTAAGGCACTAAGCATCAAAAATAAGAAACAAAATTAAAATAATCAAAAGCCCAGCAAATTAATCCCAAAGGAAGTAGAATAAAGGAATGTAATCATAAAGATAAAAGCCATCATTAATGAAATAGAAAGCAAGCATGAAGGAGAAAATTAAAGCCAAAAGTATGTTCTTTGAACAAAATGAATAAAACAAAGTCTCTGAAAAGGTTAATAATCAAAGAGAGAGAAGATAAGAAATAATGGGATGAAAGGAGTTATAGATACTTCAGACATTTAATAGGTAAAGATGTACATACCCAAGTTTTAAGCCCGTTAATTTGAAAATTTAGATGGAATGAATTAATTTTTAAAATATAACCTACTACACTGACAATCACAAAAACAGAAAATCTGAATAATTTTATAACCATCAATGAAGTTGAATCAGTAGACAGAAATCTTACAAGAAGACTTCAGGCCAATTTGACATTACAAATATGTCCAAGGAAAAATTCATTCCAAACTTATAGAAACTCTTTGGGCCAGCATAATATTGACACTAACACCACACCATCCCCCCCAAATCAAAAACATCCTAAACAAAATCTTAGAAACCAAATTGAGCAGTATATTAGAAATCAATATATCATAGCCTGAATGTGATCAAAATCATCACAGTTTAAAGGGAGAAAACTGCTTCGTTTTGTTTTTAAATTCAGGGCTTAGTGGTTTACAACACTGTATGTGATTCAGAGCTATAGCATCACAACACACCCACAGGCATATGTCCTCCAACATAGCTCATTGGACCCCCTCCCCATAGAACACTAAAAATGTAGGTGATGTTCTCTACATCACCGAAGATCAGAGAGGTTAAATAACTTGTTCATAACTCAGTTTTCCACTCTAGTGATACCAAACAAATGATATTCAAGCCCAGGTGTCTTTCTACACTGCTCTGTTATCCATCTTAGGACACAGGCCAGTTCTATCACATATTCTGCGGGGGTGCAGGAGTAAAAGAAGGGGATATTAGATTAAGGATTTTTCTGGAAATGTTGGACATCATGGTTACCATAGCTATGGTGCACATAAGGAATTTAGACCACCTGCTGAAAGAATTGCTGCATTTGACATTAAATGAGGGCTGGCCATGGAAATACTGAATGAGAGGGAAGAAATGGGCCCTAGAGCCAGGGAGTGTTCACAGACCCATAGGAAAGCCAGGAGGAGAAGAATCTCAAGGAATTCACACAGGTTACTTTCGCAGTAGAAAGCTTCTCTAATTTCAGTCTCAGGAATCCTTTCTTGAGACCCTAAAAAACTTTCATTTATGTGTTTGTGCATGAAATTATTTATATATACATAATATATAATGTTAGAAGTTAGAGCTGAAAAAAATTTTCAACACAGGAACACACAAGTACATGTTGCTAGCCCTCTGTAAGATTCTAGTAGAGCATTTTTGGAGAAAAGCATAGCATTAGATACAAAAACATTAGAATACGTGCCTTTTAATCCACGAATCAGTCTGGCAATCTAGTATAAGGAGGAAGGAAACAGTCTATGATCACAGTTCTGTCTATGAACACAGATCTGTGTATTTATATGATGCAATTTATGACCCCCACCCCCAAGAAAACAAAAAAATGACAATAATGGGGATATAGTTAATACCTTATACCTGACAACATAGAATACAATGTTATGTTTTCTTCTGGGTCTACCACTTGGAGAAATTATCAGACTTTTATAACATCAGTATCCTCATCTATAAAATATTCATAAAAAGTTTCACTGCAAGTATAAATGCCAATAATTATGCAAATATAGAGATTTATAATTAAATATATTAATTTTAATTATAAATATTTTTAAAAGTATAATGCCAACTTTATAGGACTGTTGAAAATTTAAAAAAAGAGATTATCCATGTCAAGTACTAGCATAGCTCTTGGCATATAATAAGTACTCCATAATTGTTATACTTTTTGCTACTATTGGCTGTAAAGTACCATTTGATTGCATAGCTAATTTAAATTATATTGAATGAAATTTACTTGCAAAAAAATGCATTCATGGTATTTTAAATAAAAGGTTAGCAAAATAGCTTATACAGTCTGCTTCTATTTTTGAAAAAGACAAGGTTTATCAAAAAATTCTGAGTCTATATACACAACTTGTTAGCTTTAAGGAGTACCGGCCATTTACCTGTTTTATTTTCCTTCTGTGTATCAGTATTTTCTAGCTTTCCTTCGATGCCTATGGCTTACGTAATAGTTTTCCTTAGGGGTTGTACGGTATGTTGACTGACACTAGAGGGCGCAGAAGGACTCTTGTGAGCTCCTGGCGCTAAAACTGAGGGTAGAACCCACAGTGAGCTGTCCAGGGTCTGAAGGTATGAGCTTCAATCCAGACAGAATGAAAAAGTAATTTTTCCTGCAGTAACGAACTAACAAGTAAATACCTGCATGTTAGGAGCTACTGAGGCCAGGATCCCACCTCAGAGTAATTTTTTTTTATCAGACTCTGAAGATGGATCTAGACATTTAATTTTTCTTCTTCTTTTTTAAGTTCCCAGATGCTTCTAATGTGCAACTGGGGTTGCAAATCCCCTGATTCCACCTGATTCCAGTGCCATGCAGGTTAGGGAGGAGTTGTTCTCATTCTCGTTCCCTCAAAGACATGGTCAAATTGCCTAGGTGAACCCCAACTCCACATTAATGAAACTGCATCCCTCCTCTCCACAGCCCTCTGGAGTTTTTTCTGGATCTCCTACCCAGCCTTGGAGCACAGATTGGGTGGCACTAGGAAGTCAATGGTCTTCACAGACTAAAGATTGAAACAGCGAAGACGATTTCCTCCAGATGTTCACATAATGAGTTCTTGCTAGCACAGATGTTTCCTTATTCCATATGATAGCCCCAAGCCCTGGAAGAAGTTTTTGCCAGGGATGAAATGCCTTACCTACAGATTTTTTGTGGCCACCTCTCAACAAATCCTGCTTCTGTGTGACAGAGAAGGTACCTGGAGGTTGGTGTGGAGGGATCCCTGCATCTTACTTCTTGTGTTGCACAAATTTGGGCAAGTGAGATGACTTAGAGAACGAGGCAACTCAAGAAGCAGGATAGGGAGAGAAATAAAGTTTAGATCATCTGCTTCTATGGGGAAGAGTGCTGTCCTGTACATTATAAGATGCTTAGTAGCATCCCTGGCCTCTACCCACTAGATGCCAGTAGAACACACACAACATTCATGACAACCAAAAATATCCTCCGACATTGCCAAGTGTCCCCTAAGGGCCGGGGGCAGACTCTGTCAGTCCTGCTAGAGAACCATTTATCTGCCACAAATGTTGATTTTATTTTCAAGTGTTTTGTTTCTTTGGTATCAGCACCTAATTTCAGAACCACCTGGATTCAAATATGTCTATATAAATTAATATCCTCATCTTGACAAATCTATTTGCTCAAGAACAGGTTCACTTGTCGATTTGTAGGTGGACCCAGTGACCCCTGTGCTGTGCAGTAAAAAGGACAGCATCATTCATGGACTCTCAAACAAGCAACAATCAGCTATTCATTTTCTTGTTTCCCACAGTTACATTTATTGACCTGTGATGAGCTTTCCAGAGTCAGGTTGTGCAAGTGGTAGCTACTTCAGAAAAGAAGGGAAAAGACACTCAGCATGTGGATAGGAATAGAAAACATATTACAATTTGCTTTAGTTTTGTTCACACACGAAAGAAAATCTCCCACCAGTGAGATTTTTAAGTCACACTATTTTGGGTAATATTCATAAAGCAGCAATCTTTATGATTGCTACTGATTATTATTAAAGTCATTTCTTCTCAAACAATTATTAATTTTTCACTTTTTCTTTTACTTCAACGTGCTTTACTTCATTTCTCTTCATTCCCTTTCCTACATACTGAAGATGCAGTAATTACAATTACTAGGAATAATTGGAAATTTTTTTTTTAAGAAAATTTTTGCCAACTTGGCTGGTGATAAGTGCTAACTCCTTGTCTTGATTTAAATTTGTTTGCCAGTACTAATGAGTTTTAACATGTTTTTCCTATAGTTCCTTTTTATGTCTGTGCCTGTCTTTCATGAACTTTCTTTTGGAACATTAATTTTTACTAGCAGATATATATTTTTAATATGTATATATGTACGTATATAAAAGGCATTGACTCTTGTTATATTGCAAATACATTTTCCGATAACTTTTGTTTAATTTTGTTTATGATATGCAGTAATTTAAGTTTTCGTATAATAAAATAGCCATTTTAAATGGCTTTTTCCTTTTTCTTTCCTGCTTCTGGAACTCTCCTCCAATTTGTATGGAGATAAATATTCATTGCTTTTATATCAATCCTTTATTTAAACCTTAATCATTTTGAAATAAGTCTTTGTATATATTATAAAGTAGCAATTTGATTTATATGTTTCTGTTTAATATTTTCAGATATTAGATGCATTTCTGGGTTGAAATGGCATACATGCTCATGCTACAACCCAGTTTTTTCCAGCTCTTCAGGGCTGTTTGTGATGATGATAATCTTAGCTGAGAGGTGTTGCTGACACCATTATTTCTTGAAAGCGACTGAAAGACCCAGCATCTTTGTGCTCAGAAAGCATCCCATTTTGTCATCCCAGTTCTTTGATGTTGCCAAGAATCACTGAACTGTGAGGAGCTGAAAGGAAATCTATATTCCACAGAAAATATATTTTTGCTTAATAAAGAATGAACATAATATTGGGATAGAAACTTCTGCTCACAGAACTGGACACACAGAGAGACCAATAGTGAAAAGCACCATAAAGACCCTGCCAAGATATTACACCATGACCAAGACCTTTTATTGCTTACCTTAGAAATAAAGGCTCCAAACATTTATTTTTCATTGAAAAAGAAGCTGATTCGAGGGAGCTGGAGCAGCTTGCACGAGTTATCTGTGACGCTAACACGGTTATAGCACTGCATTCACAGGTCTGATGAATCGCTGCCAGATTTTAATTGGAACCTACACATGAAAAAGACTCTTGACTGTCTATAAATAATCACAACACAGCGGAAATGTAGCAGCTATAGAAATAGTTACAGCAAATAAGAATTTCCTTTGGAAAACTGCAAAGTCTTTCTTCTTTCTGTCTTTTTTCTTCACCCTTCACTAACTCCTTCTATTAGTGCTTATCTCTGCTCCCTCATACTTAGAATTATCTCCTAATTTAGGTTTATAATGTAGTCAAGTTTAAGGGTTCCTGGATTGAAAGTTCCTTGGTTCTTGACTGTGGTGTGCGAAGAATTCACAGCCACATCTTTAGCAGAAGCAGAACCAAAGTTTATTTAGAGACAGACAGAATAAAAGGACGCCCATGAGAGGCCCCTGGGTGGGCAGAAATCTTGGTAAGAACAGCTATGAGGGAGTGGTGGGGGCTCCAACATTAAGTGCGGTGCACGAACTGTTCACTTTGTCCTTTGTGGGGTGCACTGTGAAGGGGTTAATCCATGCATGGGGCAGTTTCTCAGTCACTCCCCCCTCTACTGTACTCCTGGGCATATTTTTATCAGCCTTGGCTGCAGGCCGGGGCAGGGAGAGTTTCAGGCCTGAGTTGTTGGGGAGTCACAGTTCTTTCCTTCCTTTGAGAGGGGGAGAACATTTGGGGATTTTCCAGGGTATTGCTTGTCCTGTTTAGGGGAATTACCTCATAGTCCAGAAACTGGGTGATTTCAAGGCATTACCCCATCTGAGGGCAATGAATTGCTTCAAGTGAAATTGAAAAAAAAGCCTGGCCCTGTCCAATATGGAAACATTCTAAATTCATTTAGCCAGACCTCTTTCATGTAAATGCACAACAAATTTGTTATTTAAATTTTACTTACTTTTATCTCTTTCTTTATGGATAAGCATAAACCTTAAGGAAAGGAAATGGTGGATCTATTAAAGTGATGTATAAGGTAATGATGATAATTATGTTTTTATAAGGCATCTATTCCGCAAGTTAGAAGCATTTAACAATAACTAACAAGCCGATTCCAGTTAACAAGTTTAAAAGGAGGGGGAGGGGAGATGAGGTAAAAAGGAACTGAAACAATTCGGTTACATTAGCCAGAAAAATAAAAAATAAAATCAGGTTCAACATTGAAGGAGACCAGACAATTCCTGGAACTTCAATGACACTGGGAGAAAAGATTTCTCATCTCATGAGTAATGACATTCTCATGAGTAATGGAAAACAGATGAGGGGCTGCTGAAGGGTGTGACTGTAAATGGGTAGACTTTATGAAAATGGAACACTTCTGTATCCTGACTGTGGTATGTTTTATCACCAAATGTGTATATGTGATAAAATTTCCTCGAACTGTATACAAATGCACGTGGACATGCAAAGGAATGCATGAAAACACTGGAGAAGTCTGAGTAAGACCTTTAGTTCAGTCCATAATGTCGTACCAAAGTCAATGTCTTGGGTTTTGATGAAGTATTATTATGATGGGAGATTGCATCATTGGAGGTAGCTGGGGGAGGATACATGGGAGCTAGTCTGTGTTATTTTTCAATTTCTTGTGAATCTAAATGATTTCAAAATTAAAGCTAAAAAATTTTAAAACCTAAATAAAAATATTTTAGGAATCTTCTAGTTGGACCATGCTTGACCTGATAACATAAAATTACAAAAACCAAAATCATACCTAGTACCTTTTGTGACTGCATGCCAGAAAGTTAGAAATCAGCTATTAAGGGAAAAGCACTCATTAGAGCACCATGCGTCAATAAACTTGATAACCTTGAAGAAATACACAAATTTCTAGGAAAATATAGCTGACCAAGACTAAACCAGGAATAAACAGAAGAGTTGAAAATACTGATACCAACCATGGAAATTGAAACATTATTCAAAACTCTTCCCAGAAACAACTCATTTTAAAAGTGAATTTTATCAAAACCTTAAAGATATTATGCCCATCTTGCTCAAATTATTTCTTAAAAAACCAAAGAAAAGGGAATGCTTCCTAATATGGTTCATGATGCCAACACTTCCCTAATACCAAAACCAGACAAAGAGAGCAAAAAAACCCTACAGACTAATATTCATGATACACATCAATACTATTATTTTAAACAAAAACTAGCAAGTTGAATCCAACAATACAAGTATTATATATCATGAGCAAGTGGGATTTGACCCATAGCTTCAAGGATCATTTAATATACATAAATCAATCAATCAATGTAATACTTTTTATCAGTAAAAGTAAAAATAAAATCATATGAAATACCAATAGATGCCGAGAATGCATTTGATAAGATTTATGATAAAAACTCTGAACAAGACAGAAATAGAAAGAACATATCTCAACATAAAAAGGGCCATATAGTATAAAGCAACAGCCAATATAATACTTAATGTTGAAAAACTGAAAGCTTTCCCTTAATGTCATGAATAAGACAAGGATGCCCACTCTCACCAGTTCTGTTTAATTTAGTACTAAGACTAAAAATTAGAGCAGTCAGACCACAACAAGAAATATAAGGAACTCAGACTGGAAAATGAGAAGTGAAACTGTCATTATTCACAGATAATATACTATATATAGAAAACCCACCAAAAGCTATTAGGAACAATAAACAAAACAGCATAGTGGCAGGTTGCAAAATAACATAAAAAAAATCTATCACATTTTTATATGCAATGAACAAAAGGAAATAAAAGAAGTAATTCCATTCACAATTGTTTAAAACGGAATCAAGGAGTAAGAGGAAGGGAAAAAACAAGGGTGAGAACAGGGGAAGAGAGAGCATGATGGACTATGGTGGAGGACTGTGGGTGCTTTGGTAGCTTGTGGGGAGCTATGGTGACCACACTGAGGGGAGGAATCTTATACTTTCAAAAAACTAACAAGGAGGACCTCCCTAATGGCACAAGGGGCAAATCTCAGCACTATGAAGCTGTCTGCAGCAAACCACATGGTGCAGCAGACCTCTTCTGTCTCGCCCGCTGCTCCCCTCAGCAGTGTACTTCAGTAGATCTGCCTGTTCTGCTCCTCACTCTGTCTCTGATGAATCCACTCACCCCCTACACCTCTGGCCTGCACCCCAGCTCTTGTATGTATAAATCTTTTAAAAAACAAAAACACCTAACAATGATGTGAAAGAGTTGTGTCATTTAAATAAATAAATAGATTTTTTTAAAAGAATCAAATACCTCAGAATTAACCAGAGATGTAAAGATGTTACCAATGAAAACTACAAAACTTTCTTAAAGAATTCAGAAGATGAAATAAGGAGCTAGGAAGGTATTTCATGCCTATGAATTGTGAGAATCAATATAACCAATATGACTATTCTGCCTAACGTGATTTGTAAATTTAAAGCAATCCCCATCAAAATGCCAAAAATATTCTTCAAAAAATTGAAAAATATGCAGTGATACACACACACATATATATATATAAACCATAAAAGATATCAAATTAGCAAAAGCAATCCTGAAGAAAAAAAGAAACAGAACCTGATTTAAACTATACTGTAAAGCAACAGTAATTAAAATACTATAGAACAATGGATGAGTGGAACAGAATAGAAAGCCCAGAAATAAACTCAATTATACATTAGTACTTGACTCATGATAGCGGAGTGATGGCCATACATAAAAATAAAAAAGAGTTTCTTTAACAAATGGTGCCGGGAAAACTGGATGGACACATGTAGAATGAAGATGGATTTCTCTCTAACTCCATGCACAAAAATAAATTCTAAATGAATTAAAGACAGTGATAAAACTTGCTGATATAGTTCATGACATCAATAGTGAAGATGTTTTTGAAACAAAAACAAAAATAAACAATTAGGACTACTTCAAGTTAAAATGTCCCTATACAGTGAAAGAAAGTATAAGTGGATTAAAAAGACTCCCTACATTATACCACTGACAAGAGATTAATATCCAAGTCTCTGTTTTCTTGTATTCAGACATAACCATCATTCTTAACAGTAGGTATTTACAGAATGAATCTGAATTAATCATTTTGAGGAGTAAGTAATTTAAAGCCCTTTGCTTAATGTATTTTCATTGCTTTTTAAATTGTGGTAAAATATACATACCATAAATTTTACCATTTTAATCATTTTTAACTATACAGTTCTGTGGCATTAAGTATCTTCATGTTGTTATTCAGCCATAACCACTATCCAGTTCCAGTTTTCCATCTTGCTCATTTGAAATTTTGTTATCCATTAAATAATTTCCCATTCTTTGCTTTCCCAGTCCAAATAACTTATTCTCGATCTCTGTCTATAAATTTGACTTTTTCAGGTACCTCATGCAAGTGGAATCTGCAGTTTTTTTCCTTTTGTGACTGGTTTATTTTGCCTAGCATGATAATCCACAAGTTTCATGATTTGCATAGATCAGGATTTCCTTTCTCTTTAAGGCTGAATAAACTTCCATTCTATATATAGTATACATATACAATTTATAGATATACAATTCCATATATAATATATATATTTTGCTTACCCCTTCACCTGTTGATGGACAGTTGGGGAGTTTCATCATTTAGCTATTGTGAATAATAATGTTATGAACGTGAGTATACGCTTTAAATATCTTTAAGTGCATTATGTTAATAATGCAAAGAAAATAATGTCTAGTCATGCAATTTCAGAACAAATGGGGAGGGGGGAAGGAGTCAGAGAATTAAACATTCCCCTGTTGCCAAAAATTACCACCCGCTATCAGCCTATCTTTTCAGATTATGGATTCTACATATGCTTGTTTCTGTATTTTTCAACTAATAAAATAAAAGTTAACAGGTTTTACTGTAGCTGAATTTATTTTGTACCATAGTTATGGTACAAAACAAGAAAGGATTCAAATAGACCAAGATACCTAAAAGTATTTACTGTAATCGTTGGTAATCTCCAGTTAAGACTATATCTCACCTTCCTTACTATTTTATTCTTATTCACTAAAGACCATGGGCAGAAGATGGAAGTGAAGCGTCCATCATCACTCTTGGAAGGTCATTGAAGATATGGTGACAGACAGATGTAGAGGTGTGAACAAGTTCCAGTTTGTCTTTGTTTTCTTCTCTTCGCATCCAGTTCTCTCCAACTGCTACACTGATGCCTAGAAGTGAACCCAGATGGTTGGTAGTAGAGATAGTAGCTATAGAGAGGCAATATTTCCCTTAATCTACTCCAAGAAACTTTCCTTCTCAGTCCCATTCTGGCAGATGGACACGCTTGCTTAGATTGACTGGTTTCTGGTTTCTACACTCTGTGAACTTACTCCTAAAACTTCACTTCCCCCATCTCTTTCCCAAATTGTATAAAATCTAATCTCAACATAAACATTTTATTCTATACTTCACAGCAGTTCTGTTTCTCTTATTGAACCCTGACTGATGGTTACCAGCACCAGAAGTGCTAGAGCCTATGGTTGAAAATTTGGAATTGGTTTTCTAACTGATTTGATTAGATTTAAAGATATTAATGTCAGGTTTCCAAGAAGTAGAAGTCAGTAGTAGTCTGTGTATTCAATGTCAAAACAGTTACTTAAGTTATCACTTATGATCAATTATGTGTAAAAGACAAAGCTTTAGGTGATCAAGTAACAACTGTGATAAAACATTTTAGTGAAATAATGGATATAATAACTTTGGTAGACTGCTTCTAAGAATGCTAGAGAATTTGGAACAAGAAAAGCTTAGGATTTTTCCAGGGTTTTTTTTTTTTTCTTTTAAAGAATTTTGACTCCTAAAGAAAGCTTTATGTTTTTCAATTGAAGAGTGGGGCAGAAATTGGTATTAGTTTTGAAACTCAAAGTCAAGTCTTGAGGAGGTTGACTTACAATGTAAATTGATCTTTGAAATTTGTAGGATTGCATGTTAAATCTAGGTCATTCACTGAGAAGTAATGATATTTGAACATTGAAATGGATGGAGAGTTATGGGCAAATTCCAATGAGACCAAGGAATTTTAAAAGCAATGTTTTCTAGAGAGATTATGTGAGTCAGTGTCAGCTTCAAGATGCACTATGGTTGGCAGTACCACATCGCCATTCAACTTGCCTAATAGGTCTCTATAGAAAATAGTGATATTTTGAAAAGTGGCCAGAATTACTGTAAATTTAGTCAGGTGGTAATTCTAATTTAAAATGCTGTTACAGATGGATTTTACTGCTGAAACTGATCAACACATCCCCTGGCATCTGGTCTATAGTTATTGATCTAAAAATACTTTTGCATCCTTACCTGTTCGTTAAAATCATCAGAAAAAAAATGTATTCAACTAAAAGGACTAGCAATATTCTTATGACCGTTTGACTGCGTAAGCAGAAATCAGGGCATGGCTTGCAAGTGGTTCTGAACGACATAGTGATACCACGCAAAGTGGGAAGAGGTATCTGGGAAGATACTGGAGTAACATATAACAGGAATCTGTCTCCCTACTTAGAAAATAATTGTACTGTCAGAATCTGTCTAATGTAACTATTTTAAAACTCTGGAGTCCGTTGAAGGTTATAACTTACAAGGGGAGAGTTAAATGGTAAATTATAGTTAATTTCAAGTCTTAGCACAGTTGCATCTACTCATCCCTCACCCTCAGTCACTTGGAAGGCAATTTTGCACCTGTTCCTGGAGCAGCTTGCACATGGCTTACAGGAATAAGGGTGGACAAAAAGGACCTGGCCTTTCAGATACTGGATATCTAAGCTATAATGGTTGATTGCTAGTTTTGATCTCAGCAGTATGGACAAAGAAGTAGATAGCCATTGTTACTGCGCCTGTCTCCATTGTTTCAAGTCTCTCCTTCAATTAAATAAAATGCCTTTCAAGAGACTTAAGGACCTAGTACCATATTCCTCCCCTTAATTGTTGACCTTTTCCCCTTTTAAGAGTCAGATCTCAAATGTCTGAGCATTCAGAAATAGCTAGATATATGAAGAAAATTTGGAAGTGACTTGCTCAGGAAAGGCTCAGAATTGATCAGAAAGGAACTGAAGTTTATTCTGCAGGCTAATCCTTGGTATAGAGTGAGATGACAATAATACAAACAAGAAAACAATTTTTGAAAACCCAACAAATCTTGGAGAAGGGGAAAATCAAATTTCCAGAGTTATTACATTATTAAGTTCAAATGACCAGTGTTCAACAACTGCAAATCACAAACACACAAAGATATAGATAGTATATCCCATTCAAAAGGGAAAATATGAATAGAAAATGTCCCTGAAAAAGACATGCTGGCAAACATACTAGACAAAGACTTTTAGACAACAGCCTTAAATGTGCTCAAAGAACTAAAGTAATATAGGGGCACTGTCAATAAAACAATGTGATCAAAATGTAACAATTGATAGGGACAGAAAACCTAATAAGAAACCAAAACACAGGGGCATCCCTGACGGTTCAACAGGTCAAGTTTCAGCACTATAAAGCTATTGGCAGCCACAGCAGCACGTGTTCAATTCCAAGCCAGGGAGCTAGCCCACGTGGCACAACAGACCTTTCCTGTGTCACCGGCTGCTCCCCTCAGCGGTGTATTTCAGTAGATCTTCCTGTTCTGCTCCCACTCTGTCTCTGGTGACTCCTCTCATCCCACACCCCCCTACACATATACAAACCTCTGGCTTACCCTCCAGCTTTTGTATGCATAAGATAAATAAAATAAATATTGAAAAAACCCAACTAAATCAAAGCTAGCCTAATGAAAGAAATAATAAAGGTTAGAGCAGAAAGATTAGAGAATTTTAAAAAGACAGACTGTTAATGAACCAAAAGTTTGTTTTTTGAAAGTTTCAATAGAATTGACAAATTTTAACTAAATGGGCTAAGAAAAAAAATACCAAAATAAAAAAATGAAAGGGGGCATATTATTACTGATTCTACAGAAATAAAAATATGAGAGTATAATGAACAACTGTACTTCAATATTGGATAGCTACATGAAACAGACAAGTTCTGACAAACACAAAATCTACCAATCCTAAATTATGAATAATAAAAAATTCAAACAGACTTATAACTTGTAAAGAGATTGAGTCAGTAATCAAAAATCCCCCAACAACGACAACATCAAATCCTGAACCTAAATGTCTATCCATCCTGAATGCCTTCCCTGGTAGAATGTACCAAACGTTTAAGAAGAAATAATACCAATCATTCTTGAAGTTCTCCCAAAAAATGAGAGAGGAGAACACTTTCTAATCAGACATTCTACAAAAAAGAAAACCACTAGTCAATATCCTTAATGACCATTGATGCAAAAATTCTCAACAAATTACAAGCACCAAATTCACCAGTGTATTAAAAGGATAATGCACCATGACTAAGTGGGATATATCTAGAATGTAAGAGTGGTCCTAAGTACAACATCAATCAATTCAAAAGCAGAACGAAGGAAGAAAATCTACATGACAGTCTCAATCTATGCAGAAAAGCATTTGACAAAAATAAAATACTCGGTGGAAAACAGCATGGTAGTTCCTCAAAAAAGAAAATTAAGCAGAATTACCATATGACCCAGTAATTCTACTTTTGACTATATACTCAAAAGAATTAAAAACAGAGTTTCAAAGAGATATTCGCACATCCACATTCATACCCACGTTATTCACAACAGTTCAAATGTGAAAGCAACCCAAATATTCACCAGTAGACGAATGGATAAACTCCATGTGGACTATGCATACAATGGAATATCATTCAGCCTTAAAATCAACAGAGATCCTGCAATATACTGAGACACAAATGAACCTTGAGAAAGTTATGCTCAGTGAAATAAATAAGTCACAAATGGACAAAAACTACATGAGGTATTCAATCCACTTATATGAGGTATTCAAGAATATTCGAAATTATACAGATAGAAAAGAGAATGGTGGTCACCAGAGACAGGGTTGGGGAGAGGAGATGAGGAGTTAGTGTTTATTGAACACAAAGTTTTGTTTTACATGATGTAACGATTAATGGGATAGATGGTGATGATGGTTGCAAAATAATGTGAATGTATTTCATACACATACGTACTTTAATATGATTAGGTTGGTAAATTTTATGTGATGTGCATTTTACCACAACAAAGAAAAATATAACGAGAGGAGCAATAATATTGCACTATTATCTGTGGGCAGAACTTCTAACAATACACCTGGGGTTCATGTGCCTGGGAGGGGGAGAGTCCAGAGGGACAGCTCTGAGTTCACTCAGAGTATAATTGTCAGGGCTTAGAAAGAATGTAATTGGAAAATTTTTGATGAGAGGTCTTGGGAAAGAGGTACGTGGACAGTGCTTTTTGAAATGAGCAGAGTATAAAGATATTCGTGTGCTGTATTAATGTTTACCAAATAGTCTCCAGACAGGCAGATTTTAATCATTGGGTAGACAAGATAACCCATTTGTAAATTTTAGTGATCCTCTCTTCCCAGACCCTGTATCATTGTAACCAAGTGATCATGGCAGAGACAAGAAAGCCTCCCACAGGGCAGCAGCTTGATTACCTGGGGGGGCTTCCTCTTGGGCGGGGCAGTGCTTTATTCTCACAGCAGTGCGACCTTAACCCCGTGATGGATTTGACTTCCCCTGCTGTAAGTGCTTCTGCCCAAACCACCATCTGTACGTTTCTGAAGCCTTTTTCACCATCATGGTATTCCAGACAGCTTTGAGTCTGATGATGTAACTAATTTGACAGCAAGTACAGTGTGGCAATGGCATCATGCATACAAAATCTACCAGTTTAAGTTATGTAAACTGCTGGCCTGAGAGAATAGCATAACGGCCTTTTGAAGACTGGGTGACAGCAGTGGCTGCGGGGCAGTGCTTTGCAGGGCTCGGTGTTATTCTCTGATATGTGATATATTCTCTGAGTCAGACACCAGTGTCTGTAGTCTGCCCCCAGCCATGGCCCATGTGTCCAGTGACCAAGCCATGGAAACAGAAGTGGTCCCGCAGCTCTTGTCCCTCAGGACCTACAAGTGAAATTTTGCTCCCAGTAGCTGCAACTCTGGAGTTACAGAGGAACCAGTAGGATCCTGTGTATCTTTGTTGACCTCCACCCCATGTATCCAGTTCCTCTTCTTGACTAATGATCACTGAAACAACAGCAACCCCAAGTCCACCCTTAGGTGTCTGGTGGTGACCCACAGGTGGTAGCTATAAAAAGCACAGCCTCCTGCCACCATCCCATTGCAGGAGTCTGAAAGTCTTAGGGTTTGCAGTCCACAGTCGTGGCTTGCTGTCCTGGGCTTGTCAGGTGGGTGATTCCTCTGATAATCCAGATTCTTTCCTGGACCTACACTTCCCACAATTTCTCCTATAACCGTACAAATCTGCCTCCCTGCACTAAATCTCTTGCCCTTAATTCAGAGTGCTTTTTCTTTTAGCTTAAGTCCTACTGATTGAGAGTTCTATATACTATGTGATGGAATTTCAAGTCGTGAGTGATAATGGACAGGAGTGCCTTCTCCAGGAAACCTATTTGCTGATGGTGATAATACCATTAATGGCTAGTAACGATAATAATATAATAGCTGACATTTATTGAGCACCTAGCACATATCAGACACTGGGTTTATATACTTTTTAATGCAGTTTTTTTTTTTTGCAGGTTTTTTCCTGTAAAAACCTTCTGAGGTAGCTACAGTTGTCCTATTTCGCAGGTGAAAACTTATTGAGATATAGTACAACGCTGAAAATTCATTTTCTTAGCAACTATTGCTAAAAAATACCTCTAGACTTGTTATACATTAAAATAATTTGTTTATATATCAGTGTTCACCACAATGAGGTATTTTAAAATCAAGAACTACATCTTTTAAGTATCTTCATTATGAATTACAAGGTCTGGAAAGCAGGAGGGTTATGACAAATCCTTGCTGAACAAATGACCATAAAAGAAAGAGTGGTGGGAGATGTGATCGACCTTGGTTAAGAAAAATTGGTTGTGGACTTTGTTACATTTGCAGGATGTGAGCCTAGCTACATCAAAGAATTCAGAAAAACATACATAGCGAACTCATGCGATTAAGGAGAATAGTGGTGAAAGAAATGTTTATTACACAGATTACCTCATATTTTGACCGTGGGGAGAGAAGCAGTCAGGAGGGCATTCATTTTATAGAAAAATTGTAGCATACATTGAAACAGGGGATTTCATTTTATTTTAAGGAGCACATGCATCTACTCAACACTAGGGGGAGCAAGATGCAGGGAAATTTAAAATTTCAGAACAAAAAAGTGAAGTTCTGAGTCATTTCGGGATAACACATGAGAAAGTAATTTTACACAAAGCCGTCTGAAAACGGGCTGTTTTAAATACTGACGCTTCTATTGAAAATGGTTTTGAAATTGCTTGCGTGAGTTCTACCATTCTAGCGCCTGGTTCAGAGAAGATGTGGCAATGATCGATGTAGCTGTTCAATAAGGATAACACAGGATAGATTGTTTTTAACCTAGTTTAAGTGAATGGTCCTTTGACAGTAATGAAATTCCCGTCGTGTATGCTAATTAGGTCCAACCTTGAATCCTTTATTGTGGTCTATGAAAAACCACAATTGGAAATGAAAATTAGCACTATTGAAAGATATTTCCTTAGCAGTAAGGTAGAGTGGGAAGATGAATTTTATAATACTGTTGTTGTATTTTGCTTGTTTGGTGAGCAAAGATAATATTCTGCCTTGAAATTCAAGAAGAAATTCATAGACTAGTTCAGACAAGAAAACAAATTCAAGACTAGAGGACAAAAATTCACTTCAGCTTCATGGTCTCCACAAGTGAATGTTTATGCTGTTACACTTTGAGTCTCCGAATACTCTCTAAAGCGAATCTTCCCTTAAAAACACCTCTAACCGGCATCAGAACAAACATAAACTCTTTCAAAATTATTTTGACCACGCCTGAAATTTCTCACTGTCTGGCGTGGGAGGATCCTATGTATTTATACAGAGCAACACAGTTGCAGTTAGTCCTATTTGAATTTAATTACAAAAACCTAGTCTGAAATCAATCCCGATGTCCATAAAACTGACATTTGTTAGTTTCACTTGACTTTCAGGGAATTTTCTCCCAGTCTCACTTACACCCACTTGCTAAGTAAGACCCAGCACTGTAAAACACTCAGATCATCACTTTTGCTCATATTGACTATAATAGGCATGATGGGAATATAAACTACTTGATGTGAAAAACAAAATACAATAGAAAAACCAACCATAGACTTCTCCATTGGGCCTTCCAGATCTGCTTTGCTGTATAAATTTGAGCAAGTTTATCCCTAAGTCTGAGCTATGACAGAATTTCATGACAAAAATTAGTTTGGATATTTGTTTCTTAAGGTTATGGTCTCTGTCACAAGAACCATCAACTATTTGAAGCAAGGGTTTTCTTGCTATGGAAATGTTTTCTTAATATCCTATTTTGTTCACAGACCTCAAAATAAAGCAATAACTTGTAAAGATGATCTTGTTTTATTTTTCAGTGGGTTAACTGGTGCAATGGTCTGAACATTCACCTACCAGTCACACCGCTGAGAGCTCCTTCAGTGGTTAACTCTTAGAACTCAGAATCCCAGGAATCCTATTTAGTACTTCCATCATCAGTCTTGATTTTCTTTTCTACAACCTGATTCTCAAATCTAGAAATCAATCTCAGGTACTTACATCAGTTTTGGGACTTCATAGTTAAAATATTCCAGATTTTAAGAGGTCTTCTGGCTCATTTTCTCAACAATCTTCCCCTCCTCTGCCTTTAAGATTGTGTGGTGTGCTTATAAAAAAAGGTACAATAATGACTGGATTGTTCATTCTGAGATCCAACCTAATATTTTATCCTTATCTTTCTTCCATGAATTAAGTATGCTAAATGAAGTTAGACAATAGAGAAAACACTTACAGATCTGCCCTGCTGTTGAAGCTATTCTTCCTAAAATGTAGAAATAAAAAATCAGAGAAGATTGAGGTGGGCCTGTGATACTTCTAGGATCTCATCATTTTCAATGGGTAGAAAGACTGTATTCAACCACTAGCTCTAGGAACTCAAGTCCAAAACAGCCTTTATAACTGGAATTTCCTTCCAAATGACTGTGGGAACATAGCTAAATAATTATAGATCTCAACCAATGCGTACACAAGTTTAATTAACATTTTTCAGGCATGTCACCCTTATACAATCACTAAGTAATTTTCTAAAATTATATTGCATGAGAAATTGCCACACATCGATTTGGATTATTTTTACTCATGATCCTAATCATGCCTGAAATAAGTTTGTTCTGTTCATATCACTTTATATATATATATATATTTAAATATATTTGGTGCTTCCATTGAAGATGAGTCATACTTACAAGCTAGCCAGATGCTCTTTTCAATTTATCTGTGTTTTATTTAATAGCGATGCACTTAATCAAAGCTGTCTTTTTTTTTCAAGCCACTACAGCATTAATAAATTTCCTTTCACTCACTTTATAGTAAAAGAAATTTTGGTAAACATTTACTGCCTTATTCAATTTAGTCAGAATATATTATATAAATAAGGTTTTTAGTGTCCAATTTAAGGAATGAGGAGGAGGTGGTAATCATGCACTTTTTCTTCTGACTTTTTGTCAGCATGTTTTTTCAAAATGATTACTTTTATTTTTCTACTTTCTTGAGAAGACATCACATATTAATCACAATTACTAATTATTAGTAAAATACTTAAATTGCTTTTTTTTTTGACACCTGTTAAGTCTTTTATTGTTGTTGTTATCAGTGCATTCATTTTTGGTAAAGTAGTAATCCCAAGCAAGACTAATAAATTGAGAAATGTTCTCAGGCATGCAACTGAAATGAAATTAGGCATACAAATGAAACAAATTGTACAATCAAATGTGCAAGCACTGAAGTAATATTTAGTGCTCCAAACATATTGAACTGTACGTGTTTATATAAGCATAAGGGTTAGCCTTTAGGTTACCAAATGAGTCTTGGATTTTCTTGCTCTTTATCAAGGATTCTATTTGCTTCCTAACATCATTCACCTTTCCATATTGACGCAGCATTTTATTTATGAGTATTTCCAAATTTTAAAGCTTTTACCAATAAAGAGATGTCCATAAAAGATTTGCTTAGTGGCTTTGATAACAAAATTGCAATTGATAATATCTGCTGAACTTTATCTGTAATGGAAAGTGCTTTTGCAAAATTCTCACATTTGTGGGTTAGAAAAAAGAATGAATGCATTTTATATTTTGTCTTGACAATGCTTATGTACTAAAATGATTCCAAAGAAATAAAAACATGTAAGGAACTCAAATAAACTTTAATGGAACATTTGTGTTGAATGTATTATTTATTTATTTATAGACATTTGCAGCTTTATATGTATATGAAGCCTAGCCATTATTATTCTGCCTGAATCTGTTTTCAGTGATTATCTCATAGTGACTGGCTGTTTAGGAACTGAAAAGCAGATTCTTCTGATGCCAGTCCAAAAAGAAAAATTTGCCTATTTGCAACAGGATATTTAGACCTTCGATAGTATTTCCTTTTGCTCTGAACAAGCATCGGAGGAAAAGTAAGAAGGAGATGCTTGTTAGTGACAAAATAAGTTATTTTTCTCTGATAAAAGTCATGCTGCAAATTGATGTTGAATACACTAGTTGATGGTGTCGAGTTATTGTAACAGTGCACACAGCTTGATAAATAGCCCTCAGGTTTGCTCTTTTCACTCCTTACAGAATACAGATCCACCCAACATGTCTATCATATCATATAGGATATGAATCTGCCAAATGGTAGACTCTCCACCCAGTGTTATTCCTTTAGAGCAAATTTAGAGAAATGATTTCCAGAATATGAATATTTAAATTAAATGGTTATTTTAAAGCAAAATATAATTCAGCAAAAATCATTCTTGCTCATGAAAGTATGGACCTCATTGAGGTCCAATGAGACTATGGTGTGTTAGTTTCATGTATTGATATTCTCAGTTGAGAAGTATTACTAATCAGGGTCCGTAATACATGGAGAATAAGTACATATCTAATGATAGCAAATGTATGCATTGATAATTTTCATGCCCAAATCATCTTAATCTTAATTCCCAATAGGTATTAGTTACAAATAGGCTTCTGCAGCTTTAAAAATGAGATGGCTAGCATCTGTAGGCTGTCATTTGTAGGTCGTTTGTTTTTTGTTTTTCTAAAATAAACACTTCTGTCTGTGATTGTGAAGATACTTGGGAAAAGTCAAATATAAGTTGCTTTATGAAGATCTAGCTGTTTATACATTTTGCCTTCTTGCAATTGTTCACCCTGGGTCTGCTGTCTGACACAGATATCCCAACTGTGTGCATATGTTTGATATTTCTTTTATTTCTCAAGATTCAGGCACAGTGTTCATATCCTATCTCTCATGACACTTGCATTTTATTGAAATTATTGGTTATGTTCCTGTGTTAATGACAATAATGTTGTAAATTTCTGTGGCATGCAATTATATTTTATTTATAGTCTAATAATCCCTTCCACCTACGATAGAGCCTACCTGACTCATGATAGGCAGTTAAAAATAAATTTTGAACTGATCTGAAAATTAATCAAATATATTTATCAAAAAGGCAGCAGCATCAGCCAAAGCCATTTACTCCTACAGGTGAAATTATTTTCCTTTAAATTATGTCTTTCAAAATGGAGGTCTAAGGCAATTATCCACAGAAAACAAAGTAATGGCCAAAATCCTACACTGAGACAAAGTAGATTTTTGATTCAATTGACCCAATACACCAATTATAACTAATAACTTATGTATTTTTCCTTTGAAAATACAGTTTAAAGATTTTCAAGTTTTTCAAGACAAAGAAATTCTTCAAAAATTTTCTCATCAATTTCTTTTCCATTGTTAAACATTATTACATATTTAGCAATTCCTATTATCAAGCGGATTTGTATCAGTGATAAGGTTTGTTGAATTCTTTAAATATTGAAAAAAATACAATTTAACATCCAACTGTATTTGCTGAATATTTTCTAAGAAATACAAATCATGGTTATGTGTCATTTTAAGACACTTGTCCACATACAAATGATCTACACACAAGAGTAAATATGTGCTAATTTGTGAAACAAAAATTTTTTCCTCCTGGCTCTAACTTAACTTTATTTTTTTTTTTTTCTTTTCACACAATTGTTTTTCTTCTACTCTTGGGTGTAGTGTCGCCCTGTTTTCCTCTCTGGAGTTGAAGGTCTATCTTCCCACCCTTAGTGGAGTCAGAAGTACAGGTAATGCAACACAGATTACTGAGAGAGGTACCTGGTATTCCAGGTGAATTTGCATAACCATTTTTATTCTTTTGACAACATCATAGAAAAGAACGAATCAGCCAAATGTCCTTTATCATACTGGGTCATATTACAGGCTAACATTATTGATGGGGTAAGGATCAGGAGCCAGTTTAAAATTGAACAAATGTATTTTCAGATGATAGAAGCCAAAAAAATCCCCTGGCTCTGGGTTGAAGCTTAAAGTCACAGAATGGCAGGCATTTGGAATTTCTAGTCTGTTCAAGAGCACAGGAACCCAACATCAGCCAGGGCTTTTCTAACATTATAAATAAATAGATGACACACAAAATCAGATCTTCGGAGATTAGCAAGTAGTTGTTTGACTAAACTCACTCACCAATTTGTGGTGAATTGATATTCAAAAAAAAAAGCACGAGAATTTCACATCCATTTAAAGTAACTGATGCTTTTTTGAAGAAAGAAACCTCATGGGTGATTTCTTTAGAAAGAAAATAAAGCTTTAGAGTGTTTTATTGGTGTTCATCATTCAAAAAATTATTCTAAATACTCATCCAAAGATTTTTGGCCAGAAAATAAAATACGTCATCTGGGTATATAGTAAACAAACTCCAGAACTATCAATCCTATTCTTTATTTGGCTACAATTTTTTAAAATATATCTTGACAAAAATACTATTCTGATTAAAATACAAATACTTTATTCTAACTTTATGTCACTGGGGAGGGGGTTTGCAAATTTTCTAGCTCAAATAAAATTTTCAAAACTACATTTTTAAAAATAACCACAAATGACTTTTGAGAAAATTAGTGTTGAAAAAAAAATTGCCTAGACAATTTAAATCAACATGCACCTACTTCTCACTTAGATCTTCCCAGAACCTTCTTCCAAGTGTGCTTCTCTGATGGAAAAGGGCTGGGACTATGGGGCTAATCTGGCTTTTCTGATGTCACCACTCAGTGGAAATGGAATCATCATGGTAAATACAGCCAAGGAAGCCAGCTTAGGTATTCAATTATTGTTATATAATATGATACCGATGAGACCATGAAGAGCGTATTTCTTGCTGTCATTAATTCTACATTTTATCAGGGGTATGGTAGCAGCTTGTGTTCTCATTTTTAAGGCCTATTTTTTTCTTTCTAATATACCTCAATTTTAAAGACTTTTTAGTACAGTAAGTTTCTGGTTGTCCCTAACAACTGACTAGTAAATTTAGCCTACTAATTACTTTTCTGTATTTTGTCTTAATAATAGTAGTTAACATTTACTGAAGGTTTATTTGTGCCAGGAGTTGTTCTAAGTTCTTTAAGTATATTAGTTTATCTAGTGCTCATTTAAATTTAAATAATTAATCCTATGAGTCAGATGCTATTTATTATCTTCATTTAACAGATGTGGAAACCCAGGTACAACGTTATGTAACCTTTCAAATCATGCTTTGAGCCACTATGCTATCTATGTTGCCTTAACCTTTGGATCTTTAAACCTGAATAAAAAGGAAGGCCATATAAAACGTTTCCTTTTAGTGGTTGATTCCGTTTTAAGTAAAACAGAGAGCATTATATAATGCTCTTTAAGTGCCAAGCCTATTATAAAAACTCTAACAGGTACTAATTCATTTAATCTTCACTCCAGCCCTAGGTGGTGGGTATCATTATTATTGCCATTGGAGGGGAAAAGAGATTGAGACACAGAGAGACTAAGTGACTTGCCCAAGGCCACCAGCTAGTAAATGACAGAAATCCAAGGTAGGAAAAATAGATATGCAGATTATTGCAATTATTTTATCATTCAGGTCTTGTCACTGCTGTTTGCCGTTGAACAAATTGTTTCATCTTTTGAAATTTTAGAAAGCTCATTTATAAATAAAGGGTAGGAAATATTCCATGATCATTAAGTTTCCTTCAAATAGTCCTACTGATTTTGCACAACAAACTCTACAAAATCACTAGGAAAAAGCTTGTTTATGCTACTCTGTGGACTTAAATTTAAACTCCAGCTTTTATTTATTTATTTTTAAAGATTTATTTACTTATGCATACAAGAGCTGGGGTACAGGCCAGAGTAGCAGGAGGTGAGAGGATTCACCAGAGACAGAGAGGGAAATAGAACAGGAAGGTCGACCGAAATATGAAATGGCTGCTGAGGGGAGTAGCAGGCGAGGCAGGAGAGGTCTGCTGTGCCATGTGGGTCCCCTCCCTGGATGGTGATCTAACTCCCACTGCTGTACCCTGGATGCTTCACAGTGCGGCACTCAACCCAATGTACCACCAGGGAGGCCCAACTCTAACTTTTAAACTGTATATTCTAACTTTTCTCTGCATATCTCTAAGAATGTAACAGGAAGTTAAGAAGGCAGAAAATAATTTAATGGTCTCTAGAAATGCCAGTTTCAGCTCAGCATCTGCCAACAGGTCCAGATAATCCTCTAACGCTGTATAAATCCTGGTTCTACCACTTACCAGCTGTACAACCCCAAGCAAGTACTTCACTCTCTGACCTCAGTGTCTTTTTCTATAAAAGGGGGATAATAATCCTATTTCAACAAAGTTACTGTGAGAAATAACTGAGGTAATATGAATAAAGCATGTAGAGCAGAATGTGTTCTACAGAATTAGTGAATTAAAATTTAGCACAGTTCTTACAGAAGATCTCCACTCAGATGAAAGGGAAGATTGTGAAATACTGGGGTCATAATTGCCTAGGATTATTCTCTGAGGCTGAATGAAAGCCTCGCTCCACCCAAGATTTGGAAAACTGAGCTAATCATTTTTTATCAGGGATATCAATATTTTTAGATCTAGTCAATTGGACTGAATTTTCTAAAGTTTATAAGGGACAAATATTACTCTGCCCATCCTTCTTTTTAGACTCAGCAGTATTGACTTTCCTTTTTGCTAAATGTCTTACCGTGCATTTCCTGAGCACTAGAAACAGCATCTTAGAATACTAGAATCTGTTTTTCTTTCTAAGCAACTCATCAAATATGCATTGCATTTATCATGATTGTCCAGTAAACAAGATTATGGAGGAGAAAAAACTAGGGGAACTTGTAAAAATTTTTGGAAGCATGATAAAACAATTGAGACTGTTGAAATGTAACACTACCTGGAGGTATCATTATTCTTCCTTATTAGACTTACTAGTGCAAACTCACTTTTGCTATGTAGAATAGTCAAGAAAATTAAACCTCAATTTTAAAGTGCATTATTAGCTTAACAAGGACCCAGTCTGGGAATAAATTAGGTCCGTTTTAAATGGATTACAAAATGTTACACTGAGTGGCAGTCACTGAGTCACTATCCAAAGTTTTATGTACACATATGATAAGGTCATATCCAGGATAAAACAAATACTCTGAATGTGAGTAAAACTTGCAGGGCTGAAGGAAATCATAGAGATGATCATCTAGTTGAGGCCTACAGGGAATAATTGATTTGCTGAAGGTAATGCTGATAATAGCTGTCATACTTTAGCCCAGGCTTTCTTGGGCTCACGTCAAGGAAGGCCCATTCTTCTACATATATTCAGGCTATATTTTCAAATGGTAATAATTGCAATAACACTGTTGAGGACATATGCTGAGCCAAATACTGTGGTTGGCTCTGTTCCTATCACCTTTTGTCCTACCTCCTCTTAACTCTGGGCCACATCTAGTTTTATAGATCAGATGACTGAGTCTTGTTCAAGTCTATCCAGTTACCAAACATCTAAATCTAGGTTCCTGTCTAATTCCTGGATCTCTACTCTTTCTGCTGGACCTACAGCTTCACCCATGGGGACCAATAGGATGGCATTTTTTTACTGCAATTCCTTTAAAATCAGTATTTTCACCTCCTGCCTGTGACTATAGAACTTATACTCAAATAGCTGAAAGAAATATGACTCCCAAGACTCACAGGTCAACCTCAAAGGGTAAGGGTATCAGAACATACCTAAATTATTTTTCTACTGCTCCTAAAAATTAACTTACTGCTAACAAACGGTAAGCAATCTACCAAATTATTAAAACATTACCTTTTAGCCTATATATATGTATATATATATATATATACATATATATACATATATATACAATCTTGACTCAGCCTATATATATATATATATAGGCTGAGTCAAGATTGTAAACTTAAAATAAAAATTGACTAGCCAGACCCAAGAGGTTGAAAAGAGACTATTAAGTGTGGGGCTTATAAATTAAAATTGGAAGTAAACTAGAAGTATTTTAGAAAATTACTATTTATTTAATGTGTCATTCCTTTGGAAAGAAATTCCCAAAAGTTCAATACTGCCCTATATTTAAAAGTTAAAAATATACTGGAAATTGATTGAATAATGGTGGCGCTAAGCACTTCGGGGAGATAACTACAATCTTAGAAGCAGTGTCATTAACAAAATATTTTGGCTTTACCAGCTGAACTGTTAAGTGTTTAATGTGTGTTAGCAGCACTAGGTCCAAGGCAAAATGAGGCAATATGTTTAACTGTTTGAAAACTTGTTTTATTTAAAAAAGTTTTTAATATTAACGCTATGTTCAATACAGGTGTGATAATACTCAAGAAAGTATCATGTATTGATATAGTGATTTTAGTAAGTAACAATCCATCTAGATCCTGGCCCCCTCTGGTCTCCCTTACATACCCTAGTAGCAAAATGTAAATACCCTTTTAAAAAATAAAGAGGCTTTTGGGCAGTGGGATGAGTAGAGTGCGGTGGGGCAGGGCAAGTGCGCTTTCATGAGGCACTCATGCTTTTGGCTTTAACTTCATTTAGTGAAAACTGTTCTGAGAGAACTGAGAAAAACTCTTCTATACACCACGAAAAAAAATATAGGAGAAAAAGAGCTTGTCAGGTTTTTGTTTTAGTTTGTTTTGTTTTGGACAAACCAGAGGCAGAGTTCAGGGGTTAGGGAAATTAGGATTTAAAAAAAAAAAAAGTTAAAGTGCACAGTTACTGTCAAAAATATATTATCTTGATCCTAAGAAAATTAAGAGAATTTTATCTAATGAACTAGACTGCTGACCTTTTAATACATTTGGTTTTCATGAACATACAATCACCACCAGACATAAAAGACTAGTTTGCTCTTTAAAAAAAAATTGCTTGGAGTTATCTACAGGAATCTCGTGAAAGCAATTCAAGGATAACATTCTGCAGCTCTTTGGGTATTGGATGATTTCCTCGGACAAGTTCAAAGGAAAGAGGGGACCTCAGAGTTCACAGCTTCCAGTGAGGTGGTTTTTCCTGCCTCCTCACTGCTCTCCTCCCCCACCTCCTAACGCCGGCTCCCTCTTTCCTTAAATGCCAGTACTTTCCAGCTCCCTGTCCTCCACCCCTATGGCGTGAGACCTGGAAATCATGAAGAGTTTCTCTTTGTTTGTAAACTGCTTCTGCACGGACTGAGGTGACTGGGTCGTGGGTAGCTCTTGGCTAGAATCTTCCGGGGGACCTGGCTCCGCACCCCGGGCACAGGCAGCCTCACAGTCTTGACTTTGACTGGCTCCCGTGTCCACAACCGACTCCAAGGAGGTGCCCATCTCCCGCAGGGAGGTGTAGCCCTTATTGCTGCAGGACCCGCCATCGGACAGCGAGCTCTGTGAGTCCCGCCTCGCCGGCGGGGAGTCCTTCAGCCGCAGAGGGGGCGAAGGGGAGGCAGCTTTGGCCAGAAGGCTCGAATTTAGGTCCTCGCTGCTCTGGGAGGGCGGGGGCTCAGGGGACAGCGGCGCCCGGTAGTCTGGGAGCCCGCTGGTGCTGCAGCGCCGCAGGGCAGTGTACCTGCCGGTCCTGGGCAAGCGGCCGCCCTGCCCCCTGGCGGTGCGCGCCGCCGCGTCCTCGGGATCCTCCGGCTCGCTGGGCGCCCAGCGCGCAGCGCACGCGGCGCCGGGGAGGTCGGTCAAGCTCAGGTCGAGCTCGCCCCGTGGGATCTCCCGGGATCCGCGTTCCCCAGGGGACCTCTGCCAGCTGCAGCTCGCGCCCTCCGCGTCCTCTTCTCCTTCCCGGTCGCGGTCCCCTTGCAAGGGGAGCAGTGCGAAGGCGCTCAGAGAGGAGTCCACGAGGGAGCTGGCGGTGCTCTGGCGCCCCCAGCTCCCAGGGGGGCTGCAGGGCGCTGCGCTGCTGCTGCTGTTGGCGGCCGCGAAGGCGGCAGCGGCCACCGGGGTGGCCCGGCGACGACCCGCCACGCCCGCGCGCTCGCGGTAGATGCTGTACACGGCCTCCGCCAGGCTCGGGGGCTCCCGCGGGCTTCGCGGGGATGAGACCAGGTCTGGTGGGGACGCGGCAGCCGGAGCCCCGCCGCCCCCGCCCAGCGCTGTGGGATGGGGCCACGAGCCCCTGGTCAGCAGCGCCGCCGCCCCGAAGGCGTCCCCGGCGCCGCCGCAGCTGCCGGTCTTGAGCTCCAAGCCCCGCGACTGCACGTAGCTGAGGAAGCCGTTGAGCGGCGCGGCCCCGGAGGGCGCCGAGGCTGGAACCGAGGACGAGGAGGCGGCGGCGGCGGCAGCGGCGGCGGCAGCCGCTAGGTCTTTGGCGCGGAGGCTGTGCACGTCAATGACCGTGGAGTAGAGGTCCCGCAGGTTGATGATCTTGGTCTTCTTGTCCCGGTTCTCGTGGAGCACGGCGTTGGCGCAGATGAAGAGGAAGATGCCGATGCCCATGATGAGGGGCCCGAAGACCTTGAGTTTGTCGGAGTGCAGGTAGCCAGAGAAGACGCGGAAGAAGAAACCAACCGACGTAGAGGAGGTCGAGGAAGGGGCGGCCGAGAGCGCGGGAGGCGTGCTCCTGGGCGTGCCCACGGAGCTGGAGTTGACATCCCCTGGAGTGCCAGGGAGGCTCCTGGACCGGTTTTTGGTGCCACCGCTGCTACTATTGGCCGTGGTCGGGACCCGGTGGCTACTGCCTGCTGGCGGCAGCTGCTTTCCCCCTTCCCTGTTGGCCCCGTTGGTCTTGGGCCAGTAGCCCACCACCGCCATGGCTATGCCCACCAGCAGCACCAGGATCCCGCAGAGGGCTATGAGCCCGGAGATGGAACACAGTTTCAGCTTGCCTTTCACCACCACCACGTCATTCTTGCGCCTCTTCTTAGCTTTCCGCTTGCGCTTGGGGACCTGGCTTGGGGGGCGGAGAGGATCCTGCTTTCTGGCGGAAATTCTTAGCAGGCCACCGGTGGCGATCATGGCGAGCCAGTGGAGTGAGGGGCTAGCCTTTGGGGCGGAGGCTTGTGCAGGGGGGGCGCCAGCTGTCCACTAGCTGCTCCGCCACCTCCTCCTGCTGCAAAGCAGAGGAAGACAGTCAGAGGGTAAAGACTTGGTTGCAGCAACACCCCACGTGCTGCAATTGTCCTGCTCCCAGATCCCACCAAGTATGTGACCTCCACCCCAGGGCCTTTACCCACTAAAGCAAAGCGCCATATAAAGGGGTCCGGGAGTGGGGGGAGGTAGAAGGACTGAGGAAGAGATTTGTTGCTGTAACTGATAGGGGATGAAACAATTTGAGGGAACACTATCTCTTCCCCTCCCACACACACTCTGTAGGTGATATTCAGCTTCGTTCATTTCCAACTCTCCTGGGTGGCAGTAAATGAGCTTTAACCATAAGTAAAAACTAAATGTGGGGTCCTGGAGTATTTGTTTAGGACTCTTCTAGTGAAAAGCCTTTCCCTTTTTCCTACTGGAACCTAAAGATTTCTCCAGGGACCTGCCAGAGGAGTTGTGTGTCTCTAAGCAGAGGGATTTGTCAGTGTGGGGCCCAAAGCCACTAAAACAGTCACACAAGTTACTCTTTTATAAAGACAGAAAATTCACTTCTCTTGATGAAAATGAAAGGCCACGTGCAGATAGACAGATAGCTGGCTATTTCCCTCTCTATGGAGAGGTCACTGCAGGGAGAACAGATGTCAATACTCTGACAATAAATCCCTTCCCAAAGTTGTGTCCCACCTATTATTGTTCTTACAGCTAAAGGCAAGCAGATCCCTTTGGCTGTCTTCCTCGTCTCTTTTCTGCAACATCTGGACAGCTTCTTGGGATGTAATATTTAGTTTTAGGTAACTGGTTATATAACTGGGCCCTTCCCTCTTGCCTCCTTTCCTTCAGAGGAACTCCCTTAAGGTATCATGTGCCAGATCTCATGGGGCATTTGAGAAGTCGCCTAGAACCTCCAAGAGAAAGGCATCTTTCTCATATGGGGAAATTACAGTCTTTATAAAAAACCCACTCTGTCGTAACAGCTTTCTGACCCCTTATTAATGTGTACTTTTCAGCACTCTTCAGAAATCTAATATTCAAATGAGCAGGCAATTAACTGGGTGCAGCAGACTACATAATAATGATGATTTGTAGAATGACATTTCCGCAAGTGAGAGCTGTTTTCTTAATCTTTTTCTCATGAGGTCATTTTTAGGAAGGGAGGGTGATAACAATCAATGGACTATCCTAAAGGAAGTTTAGTTGTTTATTGAAAAGCCTGGGTAGGTAAATGCACAGATGCAAATCTGTGGATATCTGTTAGCTTCTTAAAATTTTAATCCTGCTGGCTCCCCAGAGTAAAACATTCTGTGTTCCATTGGTTGTGTTCCTCCTATTAAGGGCATTGTATGAATTTGAAAGGCTTAGATATCACTCATAAGCCTTTTGGTATTTTATCCTTTATAAAATAATTCACATTTTAGAATAAATTACCCTTTGAAAATGTGGGATTACTCAGGTAGAATTTGCTTTTAATTGGATCTAGTGAAAAGCTCTGGCTCTAGATTCCCTCCATTATATCAGTATAGGCTGGATCTTTTCTCCATTAGTGGAAAAGCAAATTGTAATCAGCTTTTCACAATGCTTGTAAATCAGTATCTTTTGAAACTTAGTTGATATTCAGTCATAAGAAACAGTGGGTGGATTAGAGAGGGGTCAGTTCTGAGAGGACATCTATACATCTTTTAAATGCTAAGAAAGAGCTGTACCAGTAAATGCAAACACACTATTTAGAAAACAAAAAACAGTAGGTAACCCTCCAAAATAAGCACCTTTATTATATAGTTATAAGAGACTCCAACATGGCTAATATAATAATTTAGAAATCTGTGAAAATATTAAAGATTTGGAAGCCAGATATTTTACAGGCAAACCAGACTCAGTTGGCAGGGTCGCTCCCCCACAGGAGGAAAGAGCTAACATTTTGTTGGGTAATGATAAGGTGCACTAGGGTTCTGGGCATCTTGGAGGAGGTACCCACATGTATCTGTTCAATAAGGCAGCTTTGACTCTGAGTAGATGCAAGAAGATTGGAATTTCAACAATCTTTAACAGACGATCTTTAAAATTAGTTTAGTACCGAGTAATTAACTCCCTAGTTTATTATTCTTTCAGTTTCTTTCCAATGTACCCATCATCTGACATGAAATACTGACAAAGGTCAAATGCCATGGAAGACCTCTCCAGTGAGGCTTTGCTTCATGCCTAATGAAGGAAAACAAACTTAGCAGGCGAGGTCGACCGCCCTTGCAAATGTACTGCCTGGTGCTGGTCTTTCCGCGTTTAAGGAATGGAGGATGGGGAAAGCAAGGAAGATATCTAAAAATACAACTGCTTGGGAGAGAGACATTCAAGTTCGCGGCTCATGATGGATTAAGCCCCATTCCGCGTCTGGGGCGCGGAGCCCACCGGCTGCGCGAGCCCTGCAGCAAACGGGACTCAAACCAGGTGTTACCCAGGGTCCCTCGTCGGCCAGGCAGCGAACCCCCTCGCCCTTCCTTTCGGTCTGCTTATTTATGTTGGAGTCACATGAGTGCAGCAGTTGGGAGTTCGCCTGTGCAAAGACACGGGCAGGAGCGAAGTGAGGGCAATCTTGAACTCGCTTTTTCTGGGCAGCGCATCCCATGTAGCCCGTCCGTGGAAATTACTCTCCCCGAACACCAGCCCGGGGGACCCGGTGGCTCGGGGCAGGAGGAGCGGGAAGGGCCAGCTTGGGCGTGAGGATAGACAAAATTGCTCAAAATGGCAGCACTATAAGCAAACAATATCGCTCACTTACCCAGGAAGGCTGGGGCAGCTCCGGACGGGCAAACGGGCGCCGGGGCAACACAAAGGAACCATGGAGAAACTTTTTCAGCCTGAGCCGGAGGCGGAGCGCAGGGACAGCGCCTCGGGGCCCTCCATCTGCGCGCTACTCAGCAGCCCAGCGGGGGAGAACGCGGCCCCGGGTTCTTCGCCCCCTCCGGGGCCGTGGCGAGAGCCATCCCAAGAGTTTGCAAGAAGTGTCAGGTCCTCGGCTTCCAGCATCCTGCCTCGGAGCCGTTCTCTCCGCGCCGCTCCTCGGGCTCCCCTCGGCTCGCCCTCCCGCGGCGCGCCCCGCCGGCCCCAGCGCGTCTTTGTGTGGCTGCGGTGCGCCGGGCTCCGCCGGGTGGAGTTGAGTCCGCGGCCGCTGCGACCGCTCCTCGCGGGGCTCGGGGCGGCCGGACTCGAGGCCGTTGCTAAGAGACCGGAGCCATGACACAGGGAAATTGCTGCAGGATGGCAGTCGGTACCCGGCCCGACTCCGCGGCTCAGGGGCTCGCCCGCCCCCCGCCCCGCCTCCCGCCTCCTCCCCGGCGCTCCCCCCTCACCCGCCCGCCTTCCTCCACTCCCCTCCACTTCCTCTCCAGCCAGCAGCCCGTCCCTTCGGAAGAACTGCTCCGCCACCCCCCCCCCCCGGGCGGAGGACTGGGGGCGGGGGAGCCCGCGGCGCGCGTAGGGAGGGCAGGGCGCGGGGCGTCTCTGCTCCGGCCTTCCCGGCCCCTGGGGCGCCCCGGCACCGCCGCCGGCCTGCACCGAAGCTTTGTTCCTTTTCTTCCAACTACCTGTCTGAGCCGCGGGTCGAAGAGGCCCGAGAGAAAGGGCCGACACCCCCGCAGGGTCTCTCCGTCTGCACCCAAGGGGCGCTCTCGGGTGAGAGAGGGAGAAGGGTGTCCGCCTGTCTCCCCTTTTTTTCTGTCCTTTTGTTGCCTCTACTCTTGAACACGACACGGCCTTTACTGCCCCCTCCCCCGCCCACTGGGGAGTTTGCGGTGTGGACGCACAGCGAGCACAGTAAGTTGTCCCCCTGCGAACTCCGGCCGCGCGCAGTGGAGCCGCCCCCGCCGCGCAGAGCGCACCGCGGGACGAGTGGCCCCGGCGACCTGCTGTCCCCGCGCTCCGGCGACGCCGGCTTTGTGACCGGCTCCTCGGACCACGGCGCCTCCGCCCGGCACCGGCAGCTGGAGCTCGTCGAGAGGACACTCGCGCCGAGGCTTTTCCTCCGGCAGCCCCTTCCGCGCCTACCCGGTGCGTTCATCTGCAAGCGTTAGAGGAAAACTAATTCTCCAGGAATCAGGTTTAAAATCAAAGAGGAGGTGGGGTAGGGAAGATGTCCAAACTCTCTACGTCATTTTTTAAAAAGCGAGAAGGGGGAGAGGGAGCCCGTTTCCCAGCACATCCCGGCCTCTCGACTGTAAAGAAAATGACAGGAAACAGAGAAATTCAAAGGGAATTTCCCCACGGAGTATTGAGAAAGTAAGAAATATTTCAATTATCTGTTAAAATGGGGGCAGCGAGGATCCAGGAAGCAAAGAGGAGAGCAGAGGAAACAAATGCTGCCTGGACTTTGGGATCCACCCAGGAACTCTGGGGCCGGGGACTCGTGTATTTTTGAGTCCTGCTCTTTAAGGTCCCACAGAACCCACACTGGAGGGTTTCTCTGTTCACAGTTCCAGTTCCAGATTGTTCCTCAGGGTGCACCTCATTCACGTCTGTTTAAAGACAGAGTATACACTTCTCCAAAAGAAAATAAATAACACAGGTTTAAAGATACAAATGTGGACGATGATAATATGAGGTGGAGGTGGAGATGGTGGGGAGAGAGCCTAAATGGGGGAGAAATGTTTCCTAAAAGGCCACCCTACATCTGCCTACTTAAAAGGTAGCTAGCTCTGTCACCCTTGTAAGCAAATAGTGGATCTGGAGGACCATCACCCATCTTCCACCTGCCTGTTCTTACTCAGACTCTAGAAACACTAGAAAACAAGCCACAACATTGGATTGTTTCCCTTTTAGAGAAACTACTGCAAAGGAAACATAATAGGTCTAGTTGTCATTTTTAAACTTTTTTTTTTTTTTGCTCCAAGTTTCCAGATTTCTCGAATCCCAATAATTTGGTGTTTTGTACAAAGATTGGTGTAAGATCTCATTTCACTCTAGATGTGACTGCCAGGGCCATAGTGGAAACTCCTATCCTTTGTGGACCTCTGATTACTGAGCTATGTAAATGGGAATTATACTGCAGGACTTTATTAGGATTTTAGGTGGATTAAACCATTAATAGTTTCCATTTTCTGCATAAATTATAACCATCATTTACACATTTAAAATTCATTTGTGGGATTTGGAGAAGAATCCTCTAAACAAACAGGGCTTGGTACAGAGCTAGTTTTTTTCTTATGCTGATAGCTACAATGAAATTTATGGCTTATTAGTCAAAAATTTCCTTCTAAAATGAACTCTTTTGAAGTTTCAACTGTTCTATTTAACCTGAGTGTTATAACCTTCAGTAATTTTCTTTGTTTTCAGCTCAGGGTATGAGAAGAAATCAAATAGATCACATCTGTTTCCAACGGAATCCTTTATCAACTGTAATAATGTAGTTTCAAAATATACTCCCAAGTGTTTCCAAGTTATATGGAGTTATTTTTAAAGCAACATGGATGCTTTGACCCATCTGGAGGCACCATCCATCTAATTTCACTGGCTGTTTTGGTTTGGGTGATTTCTGCGATTATGGGACATTCTCTTTCATCCTGTTGAGGACTGAGGGCTAAGACTACCTAGTATAATAATGCACTGCTGTCTCATGCATGCAGCGCTCCACACAACTTGCAGACCATGTTGTAGCAGGAGAGTAATGAAGGCCGAGGGAAAAAAAGAGCTTAATTCAATTAAATTAGAATGTGACCTGAAGCCTTTCATTTGCTCTTTCTTACAAACAATCCTAATGCAATCTCTTCTGTATCATAACTTATTCACAACCCACTGATTTCCCCTAATAACTTCACAGCCGGTCTGCTCTCCAGGACTATTAGAGAGAGAACAGTCACCTGCCCTGGGCCCACTCAGGCCTCTCTTGGTCTCTAGGAGTGTAACATTAGTTTCAAGTGTGCAACATAGTGCTTCAATATTTGTATCTAACACAAAGTGATTATTGCCATCCATCGTTATTTAGTCCCTTAGCAACTTCCAATATACATTACAGTAGTGTTAACTACAACCACTCACTGTATCCCCAGAATTTATTTATATTTTTATTTCTATTTATTCCCTATTTTTAGGGAAGAGTTTGCTTATGTCAATAGCTTAGCAGTTCCAACCTCTGAACATGCTACACCCTCACAATTGTCCAGGCTGCAGAAGCAGATGGTTTAGGATAATGAGCCCTAGGGCCAGTTGGTATCCTCCATTAACGAATTTAACTAAGTAAATGACTTATCTTGCCTTCCTCAGTTTTCCCATCTTTGATACAGTAAAGATAGAACATTGTCTTTGTAAGGAATAAACAGGTTCAGTTCATGTAAACTAATGTTTAGCATGGAAACACTCATTACATTTAGTTATTACCTTGTTATTCTAGTATCTTCTCCCAGCTCACTACCCTCATCTCCCATTCTATTCATATACACCAGGGATTGCACTTAATCTCTCCAAAATGGGGTCCAGGATCAGCTGTTATGACTGAACGGTGCTTATCTATGTGGCATAGATCATCTCCAGGAAAGAGAACACACTTTCTCCTTTGCTACTTTGCTCATTTTGCAATTTACTGTGACCCTTTAATGTACTCAAGAACACACATTTCAAACTCATGTCACCCTACAGTCAGAAGTCTGTAAAAACACCACCAAGAGCACATCTTTCAGACTGGAAGTTTGAGAATTTCATAGAAAGCACTGTCAAGTCTTTTCATGGCATCTCTGCAACAGAAAACGAAATCATCCCAATCAGCCCCTAAGTCACTTTGCCAATGACTCATCGCGCTGAGAACTAATAGGCATTCATACATCTAATCTTTCAAAATTAATTATGATGTGAATTGCAGGAAAGACGAGACATAAGTATCTTACTCCTCTTCTTTCCTTGTTTCTTCTCCACTCTCTTCATACCCCGTCACTAAAAAACAAAAACATGACAAAAGAAAGCAATAAATTAAGCACTAGAGAACAAAATTATTGCATGGGACCTACACTGAAAACCAAAATTATTTCACATTTGTTGTTTATCAGAAACTCATATTTCACTGGGCATTCTTTTACAACCCCACAACACCATACCTTTGGTAATCTCAGTTTTTCCAGGACACATGATAAACAAAAGAGCCTGATTAAATAGAAAAGATAAAATACATCTGTGGATTGAGCCTCATTAGATTTCTTTTGGAACAGAATAGGCAGAAAAAGAAAACATTAAACAGAGCCCAGATGAAACAATAGAAGTCAGAAGCCCAAGAATGGCATTTCCACAGCTGGGTTGCTCTTGACTCGGGGTTTCTCAGTTAAAAGTTACTTGGTTTGTGTTTCAGCCTTCCCCGTGGTACACTGCTGTGCCAGAGGGAGGCTGCCTGCCTCTGTCTCTGCTCCCCGGAGTCCCACAGATGAACCTCTGAGACAGAACTGAGCATCACTTTCAAGAACTTCAGTTTGGAAACTAAGGTAAACTCATGCCAGTGTCAAGGTGATGACCAAGCCCAGTTGTGTCCAAGAGTTCGAGCCCAAATGCTTCCACTCAAAGGAAATGATGGAAAAACTACAGAGCCTTCCTTTGAACACATCACACAGGACCATGCAGAGGGGACAGCAGGATTTTCTAGCTCCTTCCCAGTTAAATGGCACATGTCAATGACTGCTTCACTTCTGCCTTCAGTCCCATTCGTTGTTAATATTATAAACCACCAAGCTCTCAATTAGAGACCTATCAGGGGTTGTTTTACTAATAAATAGGTTCATTTTTTGTACATTCAGTTTCCTCTATAGTCCACATTTTCCATGTACACTCTCAAAGCTGGATTGTGAGCCTTATAAAATAATTGAGGTCTAAGATGAGAAACCAGGGTATGCTGGCAGGCCTGAAAGCAGATCAAAGCTGATCTTGGAAGAGTTTTGCAGCCAAGAAGAGACTTACAGCTACTTTTGCCCTAAGTTCACAAAATATCCTAAATGCCCACACGAATGTTGTTTCTATTATTTCTAATAATCTGTAGTCACTTGGATAACTCACTCCACTGAAAAGCAGGAAATTCATACATTCAGTCTTCTTTCAAAATTAACTATGATGTGAAAGAAGGAAAGAAGAAGCAGCATGCCGGTAAGGAACTGTACACAAGTAAAACACAAGATTGGGTGACAGATCTCTGATTTGTCTGATAAGCACCTCCTTAAGCACCTCTTGTGTGCCCAGCTCTTTGATTTTGGCATTTATTCACTTAACAAGTACGTACTGAGGGCCTCCCTGGTGGCCCAGTGGGTTGAGCAATGCATTATGAAACAAACCGAAGCCACTGCAGCACGAGTTCGATCCCTGCTGCCTGCCAGGGAGGGGACCCACGTGGCACAGCAGACCGCTCCTACCTTGCCAGCTGCTCCCCTCAGCAGTGTGTTTCAGTCAGTCTGCCTGTTCTGCTCCCCGCTCTGTCTCTGGTGGATCCTCTCACCGTCCTGGACTCTGGCCTGTACCCCAGCTCTTGTATGTATAAATAAATAAATCTTTAAAAAAAAAAAAAAAACAAGTACGTACTGAATACCTACTCTGTTATGGTTACCAATTTAGGCACTGGGGATGAAATGGTAATTTGTACAAAGCCCTTTCTCTTAGCAGATAAACAACTGAGAAAATTTCAAAACTTGATGAGTATTACCAAGAAATTTAAAGGGCGTGTAGTGACTGTTCAGAGAGAATAATTTAGACTGGATATTCAGGGAAGACTTCACTAAGGAATGTGTACTGAGAAAGCTGAAAAGGTATTGACATTTGAAAGTATTCCTGGGCAAAAAAAAGAAGTGGGGCCATGGTCTTTTAGCCTATCATTTAGATTCATTAGAAAAGAATTAGCAAACAATACACGGCAGGGGTAAATTCTAACTGCTGAAGGACTTCAAAAGGAAATGATTTCTAGGGAGAAAAAAATAGCCAAGGACTATCCCATGGGTAGGAGCCCCGCCCTTGACCTTAATAGAAATGGACGCATACAATAAAGATACAGAATTGGCCTGTAATGTAATGTGTGAAGGGATGTGGATATAGCTTCTTTGACGGGTATAAGGAGCCACATGGAAAGACACGACAGGCCAGGTCATAGGAGGTCAAGAATGTCTTTGGCAGAGATGATAAGATGCTCAGAGGGGAAGGAATCTTCTCTTGCTCCTCCACATATGGTCCTTGGACCAGCAACATCAGCCTCCCCAAGAGCCTGTTACAACTGCAGAACTTGAGCTGCATCCCGAACCTACTGAGTGCATTTTTTAAAAAGATTTATGTATTTATGCATACGAGAACTGGGGTACAGGCCAGAGATGTGGGGGGTGAGAGGATTCACCAGAGACAGAGTGGGGAACACACTGAAACACACTGCTGAGGGAATCAGTAGGTGAGGCAGGAGAGGTCTGCTGTGCCGTGTGGGTCACCTCCCCGGCCAGTGGCAGGGATCGAATTCGTGCTGCAGTGGCTGCGGTTTGCTTCATAGTGAGTTGCTTAACCCATTGTACCACCAGGGAGGTCCCAGAATTTGCATTTTTTACAAGATGTCTGAATGGTTTGTGTGCCTATTCAATTTCAATAACCACTGCTAGCCCAGTGCTTACCTAGTCTCCATCTTCCTGTGTGTACATGCACAAGAGAAAATTTGTCTTTTAACTCTTTGTTTCAAATACTGACCCTGCAGGTGTCTAACATCTGTGACCAAGTGCATTTCTCACGTAGGGCAGCAGCATGCTTTTTTTTAGCTCAAGTAGAAAAATGAAAGCTCAGTCACTTTAGTGAGTGTGAAGAAATGGGTTTGGTGGATTTGAATTCTGCCTTCTAAAAGATCAAATTTAAATCCTCTCCTTGGATTGCTTTTTCTATTCAGACCATTTATACTCAAGGAACTTGGCCTCTTTTGGCCTTGTAATGAGAAAGGTCATATAAGTGTCCAGATTTGGTTGAGTTTCCTAGCAAGGAAAATTATAACCCCTCCCTTGCAAGGTGGTTGTGATTAGGTCATGGGCAGCATGGAGTATTAGTTATGGGGAAGGGGAGCTCTCTACCCCATCATCCCTACCATCCCCATAAAGTATCTCTAATGAACACATGAGACTAAATGCCTAATACTTGCTAGGTAAATGTCCCCCTGCCTATTACATCACCATTCCTAAACCTATTTTGTACACAAGTTTTGGGGTCACCACTGTAAGCACTGCATTGGCTATAGGCATTGAGGCTTGCAAAGCCTTATATGGTACTGGTTGTGAGGTGGTGGTGAATGTTGATAAAGTGCTGGCTGCTGGACTGGTTGCTGGAGATGCAATAGTGGTAAAGGCCACCTGTGAAGTTTGGGTCAGATCCAAAAGACAAGGAAATGTTCTTCAAATCCTTTGTGATTTCAATGAGTCCCAGCCAGGCCACTGTGGCTTGCTGGTCTTGACTCTCTCACCTCCTTATCATGTGAGCTTTCATGCTCCTAGGGTAGCACTACGTGTGTTTTGAGTAGACTTAAGAGTTCCAAAATCTCACACCTATCCCATTGCCACCATCATATTCCTACATTTGCCTCACTACTAGGAATTTACAAGGGAGGTCTCTCAAAACCTCGTAATGTTTTGGAATACCTGCTACTCAGTTATTGCACATGGAACTATATAGCACATTAATATTTGGGGCTGTAGATCATTGCGGGTCAAAGGATCATACTGAGACATTAAATGTGAGGGGGATGCCATATAAATATGTTTGTATTACACACACCATTCAGATGACCTCCTAGTAACCTCTGTAATATGCTTCTATTCTGTGAGGGTCACACTGAAAAAGAAAACTGACTCTGTTATGGAAAATTACCCTCATAGGGCATATATGTCTAAAACTGAAAAACCAATTAATCAGCACTGATAGCATAATTTTACCCAATGAGACTCTTCTGATCTTATTAGAACTATCAAAGATATGCTGAATGATTAAAATGGGCTCAAAGTAATATTAATACATTTCTCAAATGAAAAGTACATAACATTTATCATAAATATTTTTGATATCTATAAAATCTTATCAACAACCATCTGAGCTGATTTCTTTATACTGATGAAGACTGAGGTATCATTATATCAGAAAAGCATCACAAATTTTTTTCGGTGGAGAAAGATGCTAACATCCATTTTTGACAGGTGCAGTAAAGTTATTACAGTTTTTTAAAGAAGCAAAATACTGGGACAGTGTATTGGAAGATGATATGCCAAAGAAGCAGAGACAATGTTTTAAATAGTTCCCTTTATATTATGTTCAAATGCTACTTCTTCCAAGGATCAAGGTTAACTATGGAAGAGTCTGTGGAACTCTGAGTAGTAACAGCAAAACGTGTAAGAACTTGACATATTCACCTCACAAAGGGAGTTACATAACATATTTGCTTCCAATTTCTCCCAATCACTTATAACTTCTAGCTTTTGATGACATTAATATTAAAGAAATGATAAAAAAAATTGTACTTTCTGTAAAGTTGATACCAATCAATGTCACAGTTGTTTTTTGTTTGTTTTTTGCACCAAGGAAGTGGTTTTCCCATTTAGAGAGATAAATACGTTATAGTCAAGATGGAGAATCCATAAGCCATGGGAGGAGAAAGGGCAAAGATGGCGGTCGGTGACAGTCACTTTAAGAGCTTGTACTTGAACGCTCACCTTAGAAGTGCTGAAACCCAGTGAGTGTCTGCAGCTCCCTTTGTCAGCAGTTGAGCATTTCTCCAGGCATTCACTAAAGCCAAGGGCACAGGTGAGGGTGGTGGGCAGGGCAGGGCAGGGCAAGCAGTCTGGCTTCAGGAAGTTAATAAGCTTCAAGACTTATTAAGTTAATAAGCTCCAAGACTCTGATTTTCTGTGCCCATATCCACTGGCTTGTAGGGAAAATGACTGTCAACTAGTCTCTCAGTCTCAGAGCAAGAGAGTTTCCAACTATGGCAGAATGATGATTCTTGTACCCTTTTCTCAGGTGCTGCTGTTAGCAGGCTGACTGAGTGGTACCTCAGGACCCTCTAACTTGCATGCTCTAAAGTTATCTGGACATCCCTGTGCACAAAGACATCGTGTGGAAGAACTTGAATAGGATAAGTGTGCACAGAGAGAGAAGAGAGGAAAGGATCCAAGTTGCCCAATAAAACACCCAAAGTGACCCATCCCATTGCCCAGCCAAACGGGGTTGGCCAAAAGTGGGGCCACTGAGGTCTGAAAGCTTGTCACAAGTCTAAGGCAACTTCTGGTGGGGGACCCATAGGAAGGAGGTGAAAGAGGCCAAGCAAGTCTGGGAGGAAAGAGCAAAAATCAAAGCTTAAGTGAAGATCATTTAATGCCATTGTTAGCCTCATCCCCTCCACCCCAACAGACAGCTCTTTCAGCCACATGCCCCTCCCCCACATCTTCCCTCCAAGTTTCCCCAAGTCCCTGGCCCAAGTCCAAAGCCAAGAAGCGAGTATGCCCTTCTTCACCACTTGATTCTTTTTCTTCTCAGTCTTCATGGCTTCTCTTTTCTGTGTGTCCCCACATGATCTGAGCCTACCCGCCTTCCATGTTTTATCTCTTTACCTGACTGCTCAGCTCCTCACTCATTAAATGGGGCAGGGAACACAGAACTACCCTTTTTATGGAGATGACCCTTTCACAATGAATGTCTCACCTCACAAGGTGAAATGGAAGCTATCCATGTCCTATTTATTTAAAGGCTACAGAAAGTCAAACTAGATCATTTGATTCCATCTTGCTTTTGCAGCCAAGAAATTCTCAAGGGCATATGGACTAACTTGTTGAGTACAATACATATCAATGCACCATTTAAATGGTGCTTAATGCTGACTGTTGGCACTGAGTGATGTGATTTGAAGAAAGTACTACATGGCTTTTAAAGAGTCCTTGCTGTCTTCCTTCCAGCCCTCATAGTCTCACTTAAAAGCCAAAGAAACTGGGGCATCCCATTATGTAATGTTCATTAGCCCTCTTTGTTTTCTACCTCTCTTGTATAACAGGAGTCATTGGTTTATACCAAACATAGTAAAATTACAATGTCCCCGAATAATTAAAAGCTATCGGTTTTGGTTTTATGCTGTCCTGAATGGTGCTCTCTCTTCGATTAGGGATTCTCCAAATTCTTCAGGAGGTAGGATATTTGAAATATTTCAGAGCTCTTCTTGGAACATTTTGAGAGTCTAACCCTAAAATAAATTCATGTATGATTTTGGATTGAATCACAAACCATCTAACATTACATTCTTACATAGAAATATATAGTATACATCAAGAATTTAGGGAAGACTTATGGGAGAAAACCTTAAAAGTATGGAACTTTGATAGTGTTTTCCCCTAAAATTGGAAAAGAGCACTATCATTTATTTGAGCCGTGGGGCACTCTGGCCTAGTTTCGGAACACCAGTAGTCTCTAAGAATGTAAACCGGAAAACATGGTTGCAGCTATCAGGATGGTTAGGTAACTAAGAATCTCTATCCTGGGTCATTCTTTTTGCTTTTGCCACTTAGCTTCTTGACCTTTAGTATCATACTGCAAACACCTACCTGTTTTCTTAGCCTTTCTGTCCTAGTCTCTTTCAGCAACACTGCTTTTCAGGTTTCTCTAGCTCATTAACTACCTCATTTCTCTGGTCAATGCCCCAGAGGTATTAGTTGGCACTTATCCCCAGTTGACTCACTTCTCTCTCTCTCTCTCTCTCTTTTTCTTGTTCCTAGAACATTTTCTTTATCTAAGCAAATCCTTTGCTATCATTTCTCTGTCCTTAAGAGTGTCTGTTAAACCTTCGTTCTGTCTCACCATTAGTTAGGGTGCTGTTTACTGCCTTCTCATTAGTGAAGTCACAGAAGGTTCAGAATCACCAGGGACTTTCTCTTCTGGTTATTTGTGTTCACAATCTTACTAATCACAGAGGGACAGGTAGACAAGCACCTAGGGACCTGTATTGTTCTAAGACAGAGAAAGGATTCAGCCCTCTTTCAGATCACTTTTGAATAACTTCATGAAACATATTTTTCTATATAAATCAGCAATAATCTCACTTATAACAAACTATTTTATTGTATTAATGGAATTTTATCAGAATTATTCATTTTCTAAATTATCTAATGCTTTTTCACATAGTGTCTCTGTTTGAGGTTTATAAAGATGGAGTAGTTGTCTCTAAAATGCTCTAGGAAGATTTCTTGGTGAGCCTTTCTTCTGTCCCATCTCTCAAAAGATTCCCAGGCATAAAGTTGTTCAGTCACCAGAGGGAAGCTCTCCTTCCTTTGTCAGAGGTCCTTCAATATATACCCTCTGTGGGCCATCTAAATTGCCCATAGATTTCTGAATGTATAAATAAAAAGTTCTACATCCATGTGATGAAATAATACTGGGCAATAAAGAGAAATAAAGTACTGACATTACAACATGAATGGTCTCAATGCTAATGTCTCTCATGGGGCCCGAGGGATGCCACTTGTTTTCTTCTCTTCCCATCCTCTGTCTATTCTTCTCCTTAGGTTTTTCTTTTTTCAAACTTATGTCAGAGTGGGATGTTTAATCCTAGCTACCACCTTTCTCATAATCTTCAAACAAATGAGCCAACTTTTTTTTTCTAGTTTTGCTGTCAGTCACATAGCCAATAGTCTGCATACTCTAAATAATCCACCTGAGCAATTTACAGGGATTATGAGATTTTACAAAATAGTGAGCTTATAAACAGAAGTCCTATAGGTTTCATTGAAGGTTGCTTTATATCTGGAATATGGCGCACACATCTCCCCTTCTGTTCTACAATTAGCAAAGATGAAAAGATCCAGTCTTTGTCCAGCCATGTTTTCCAGCACGAGGACTGAAGAGTTAAGATGGGACTTTAGTGCATGCTAGTTTTTAAAAATGTGGTCATAGCATCTTAGAGACGGTCTGGGTAGGAAGGATGTGCCGTAGTCTCTCCTGGAGTATTGCTCCCTCCATTTCTCATCATCACACATTAACTGCCACTGGACTACTACTCTATTTAAAGATTTCTGACCGATTGTTTCTTCAGTCAACCAGAAAGTGTCCTTAATGAGAGCAACTGCTTGATCTTGATCATTGCTACATCTTTAACACTAAACAGTGACTTGGATTACATATCACGCACCCTCCATGTACAAGACAGTGAATGGATTAACAAGCAAATGGTCATATACCAAAACGAATTAAAAATACTAGACATCCCAGAACTAAAAGATTTGGGAACACACAAAAAATCCAACTTGAAAACAGGTAACAGATATGAGCAGAGTTTTCATCAAAGATGAAGTATGGATGAGAAGCAAGTGCATGAAAAGATAGTCAACATAACTAACCACTTGGAGAATGCAAATTAAGACCATGAGAAGCTAGCACTACATCTTTAATCAAAGAACTGACATTTTTAAAATGAGAAAACCAAATGCTTATGAAGAGGAGGAGAAACCGTGCCCTTCCTACATTGCTCTGGGAATGTAAAATGAGATGGTCACACAAATAATTTAAAGGTTTTTAAAAAATGTTAACATTCTTTGACCATATGACCCAGCATTCACATGTCTGAGCATCCATCTTACAGATGTGAACGTTATATCTGCACAAAATTTTGTACATGATTGCTTATCGAAGTTTTTTGTGTAAGATAAACAAAAGACTCATTAAGTAAGTGGTTAAACAAACCGTGGTACATTCATACCATGGAACATTATTCAGCACTAAAAAAGAACAAACTATTCATTGATTAAAAAATAACTTGGATAGATCTCAAGAGCATTATGTAGAATGGGGAAAAATCCTACCTCGAAAGGTTCATTTTATATAATTTCGGATCTATAACACCCTCTAAATGTCATCATTATAGAGATGAGAACCAGAATAATAGTTGTCAGGGGTTACAGAAGGTGGTCAAAGGTCAGGATGATGGGTGGGGAAAAATTTAGTTATAAATAAAAAGCATTAGAACAAAGGAGATTTTTGTGGGGCTAGAACAATTATGCAACTGGATTGCAAGGGTGGATAGCATACTTATGTGATAAAATGGCACATAACTGCTACACACATAGCAATAGTGTTAGTTTCCTGATTTTGCTATTGTGCTAGAGTCGCTCAAGATGTAACCACTGGAAAATACTGGGGAAAGGAATATGAGACCTCTTATACCATCTTTGCAACTTCCTGTGAATCTATAATTATTTAAAAATGAAAATATTAAAAAACTGGGCATGAAAAAGAAAATGTATGCAGATACAAATATATTATAAAATCAGTAAATTATGTAAGTTCTGATAACTAAAAGGGCATAGGTTATTAAAACAGAAAGAAATTATAGAGATTTTTAATATATGTCAAAAATGATATTTTTTGCTAGTAGTTTAAGATTTTTAATCTTGCTAGGTTTCCTTTCAGTTAAAAGAAGTTAGGTCCTGCTTTGCGCTATATTCCAGAATGAAATGTAGATGGGTTAAACATTTTAAAAGAATTAGATGATTAAAAAGTTAAAGACAATGAGTGAATCTATATTAGATCATAGTAAGAATCTTTTCAATCAAAGAAATCAAAGACCAAGGTCATAAAGAAATAAATTGATAGCTTGTTCTGCATAATTTTTTAAAACATCTTAGCTAATGGACACCAAAACAAAAATTCAAAAGCAAAGAAAAATGTGAGGAAAAAAATTTAGTATAGGCACCAAAGAACTAGTATTCTTAATATATAAAAATACTTCCCAAACAATACTTTTTTAAAAAAAAGATCTTAACTAGAAATAATGGATAAAGGGGAAAACAGGCAATTCATATGATAATCAAATATCAAATAGACAAGAAAATTATTAATTTACTAACAATGAAAGAATGTTGTACTTAAGAACAATAATTGTACCTCATCATGTAATCATTCACCTATCAAAGTATCAGAAAATCATTTTTCTAAAATATTCACTGTCTCTCAGAAATTAGGAAAATTACTTGTTTGTGATATAAAAGTTAAAATTTATACACTCTGAGAAATTCCATTTTTACTGAATTTAATTTACTAATGATAATAATGGGAAAAACCAATAATAACAACAATAGCACATATATGCACCACTTACTATGGGCCAGGCATTTTTCTAAACACTATGCATGTATTATCTCATATAATCTACTTAGTTCTGTAAGGTAGGTTTTGCAGATTACAGAACTGAAGTCCATAGATTAAATAAGCTACTCAAGGTCACACAGCTGTGATTGGTAAACCAGAATTTGAATATAGCATTCAAGCTTCCGGAGACTATACTGTTAACTGTTAAACTGCACACTCCCTCTCTTCCTATGAAAATAACTAGAGATATGCATACAGCGAAGTCTGTGGGTGTTTATCAATGTTTTCTTTATAATGGTAAAAGCTGAACAACTTCATTCGTGGAAATTTCGTATTGATTAGATAATTTAGGAGCCATCCATCCATTGCACCGAACTCTCAGCCATTAAAAGTGAGGCCGTTTGGTTAAGAGGCGGTCAAAGTTCTTTCATGGGCCAGAAAAAACTTTAGACCTTGCCAATGTGTGATCTCAGTCATCATACCCAAGTTTGCCACAAAAGCAGGCACAAAGCAGTCAGGACATGTGAGCCAGTGAGTGTGGCTGGGCTTTAGGGAGTCCACCTTTGCAAAAACAGGCAGGTAAGGCTATTTACCCTGTGGGCTATTTGCTGGTCCTTGCTACAGAGTGACTACATGAAATTTTAACATGAAATATTTATGATTTTGCAAGTTAAAAAAAAAACAGGCCAGAAGTTTAAAAATAAGTACACCCATGTAAATATGTATTTAAATTTCAAATACAAATGATTATGGAAAACTAAAAGTACAGTGTTTGGCTACTGAAAAGTTGTTGCTAAGTCCTTCTGCCTCACTGTGTTCTCCTCTAGATGTTGGGAAACCAAATATTTATCTTATCCTGCTTTGCAGCATGGAATTGTTATGTGACCTGATTTAACATGATTTAACAGAAATCCACAAGGAGAGTTTCTGGGGAAAAAATGTTATTAATAAAAGTATACCTACAAGCCAACATGCTCAGGATAGCAATAAAAGGAAAAAGGCCTGTGTCCTGGGTACGTGTACATGGGTACATCAGCCCAGTCCTGCCCTCCCAGTTTCTTGTATGTCAGATCCAAACCCCAATATGCTGGTCTTCATTTAGCTGGGGTTTTGTAATGTGCATCCAAATCCCCTTAACTCATACAACTCAGACTTGTTTTGTCTCCAACAAGTCCTGAGTCCTAGAACTTCAGTTTTCTACATGATGGATCCCAGAATCAAGGAGACTGTAGAGAAATATACCAAAATTATATCGCCCTTATCTTTAGGGTGGTGGGACTTTCCTTTTTGTAGCCATTTCTAAAGTAACTATGGATACCTTTTGTAATTATGACAAAAATATTAAGAGGAACAGCTCTTGTGAAGGGATTCTGAACTATCAATGTGACATCAAATACCAAGCCCATTTAAAGATAAAGAAATGAATGCTAGAAATGGAGGACAGGTTAGTGGCTTTGAGGTGTCTGAGATGGTGGGAGGTGGGGATGGGTGTGACTGAAGGGACTTCCGAAGGGTAGTATCTTTATTGTGGTGGTGGTTACATGAAGTGCCACCTGTGATAAAATTGCACAGCTACACACACAGCCATGCACACTCACACAACTGAGTGCATATATAACTGGTGGGCTTTAAATTAGCTGTGAATTGTACCAATGTTAACTTTTTGATTTTGATATAGTAAGAATGATACAAGTTGTTAGCCTTTGGGGAGACTTGTAAAGCATTTGTGGGACCTCTCTATTTCTTTGCAATTTTCTGTGAATGTATAATTCTTTCAAAACAAAATTAAACACCTAAAAACTGAAAGAACAAATGGAGGTGCATTTGTAGTTTAGGAATCCAAAGCTAGAAAGAAATAAAGCTAAATTAGCCTAAGACTAGAACTTTCTTCTATTCTAAAAGTTCTAAAAGTAAGTTCCAGCAAAAGCATTTTTCTAGTAGTGCTTTCTAGTCTGCGCTTCCACCAGTACTTGGAAGACAGTTAGGAAGCAAATGAAGAACAGTCTCATTTAAGATCAAATGTCAACACTTACCAGCGACTCAGGGGCCTAGAAGATTATTGGAATCATTTAGCACTGATAGCATCGACCTGAACCAGTTAACATCTAAAAGTCACCTGGATTATTTCTGGAAGTAAACTGAACACTTTTCCTTTCAGAAATGTTGGCTTCATAACAAAAGAATTTAATATACTCACACTATATATATACACACACAATCTATATTGCATATGTAGTATATGTAATACATATAATGTATATGTAGTATATATTACATATATATTTATATAAATATACCACTCTTCATACAGTCTAAATACCCAGAAGGGCAGGAACGGAGAATTAGAAGTAACAACAGTGTCACCTATTAAGGTAAGAACTTTGAGACAGGTATAAATGTATTCCCATATATGTGTATGTAGGGCCACTCTCTTGCAATTGGTGTGATGATGGACACCTGCGGTGCTGCACGCATGCCTAGGTGGGCATGCACAAGTGGGTGCACCTGAGTTTGGACACAGACATAAGGGCGGGTCATGAGGCTGCCAGCAGCAGCAAGAGCAGCAGCAGGCGAACAGGACACCAGCAGAAGCAGCAAAGCAGCCGAGAGGGTGAGGTGTGCCAGGGGCCAGGTGGCCTGCCAGCCTCCTGGTTCCCTGGCACCCCTTCCTGCCGTGTACCTGGTCGCCTCTGAGAGAATGGTGTCACCTCTGTAAATAAAACTAAAAAGCCACCGAGGGCTCCAAGACTCCTTCCTTTACCCCATCTGCTAGAATCATTCAAAACTTGCTCTGTGCCCCTTGCTGGCACTACAGTGTACATACTAAAATATTCTGTAGTTCTCTTGAGTCTGTGGAATTCTTTTAAAGTTTGCTTTCTTCCAATCATAAATCATTTCTTCCTGTTTCTATGTTTCAGTGCTAATTAAAACAAGTTGCCCTCTCAGACTGGCTTTTCAAAAAAATGCAGAGCTAAAATTTTGCTTCAGGATACGTTTCTAAAATCTCCTCCACCTCCTCCACTTCTATATTTTAAAATTGCCTTCAATCACTCGACCCACTTTGAGAAGCTGGGTGTTTGTGTCTTACCTTTGCATCTATTGCACTGAAGTTTAGGTTCACATAAGATTGCTGAGAAGGAAGAGGGTTCTGAGCCTCAGATGGTAAGTTAATACAATGATCTCTTTGCTTTGTAGGGTCAGAGAAAAGTTATCAGGTTTTTCCGCCCTCCTGCCATTGGTGTAATGATGGACACCTGCTGTTCTACGTGCATGCCTAGGTGGGCATGCACAGGTGGGTGCCCGGGGGTTTAGACATGGGCGTATAGGGGCAGCGTCACGAGGATGCCAACGGAACAGAACAGGACCCCAGCGAGATGAGAGCAGCAGAACGAAAGAAGTGGCAGTAGCCTACAGAGTGAGATGCGCCGGGGACTAGGAGGACTGCCAGCCTCTACCCCCCAACCACCACCCCTGCCTGCTGTGTACCTGGTCACCTCTGATACAATGGCGCAATAAAAGACTAAAAAGGCCACCGAGGGCTCCAGGACCGAACCTCTTCCTTTACCCCGTCTGCCCGAATCAGAGATAACCTGCTCTGTGCCCCTTCCTGCCACCACAGCTTGTTCTGGGCAAAAAATTAAAAGTAGGGGAATACAGAGGTCTCCTGTAACATAAACAGGCTTCTTGGCTTTACCTTGTTACAGGGCAGGGAGAGGAGCACTCAGAACCCCCAAGCCTGCCCTCTCTGAATGGGTTCTGCCATCTGCCGCATCAAGACAAACATACAAAACCTTTAATGGAAAGGAACTTTAATACAACTAGGGTACAATAAAGAAAGAACAAAGAATATAGTTACTAAGTTAAG
>JAGFMF010011493.1:3245087-3278210 GCA_019455555.1 Galemys pyrenaicus
CTCTTCTCTGCAGAAATCTTCTTATCCTCAGCTCCACCCACTTAGGGCGGAACTAGGATTTTGGGAACTTCCCCTTTTCCTGGGACCACCCTGTTACAACCTCTGTAGTTCCAAAACAGGAAAGTTAAGTCCTCCTCTTGGGTTTGGCTTTTTATGATCTCCTAGGTGTCATGCAGCTAATTTGATCAAGTTACTCATTTTAACAGGAAACACCTGTAAGTCACTCCCAGTTGCTTTACCAAAGCTGTCCTCCTTTTGATCCCCCCATGAAACAACTGTTCTGAACTTCAGATGCTGGGGTCAGGCTGGTGGGAAACCTGCTTGGAATGTTTACTGAAGCCTCCTGCCCAGCAAGTCCAAGAACTATTTGAAATTTTAGTAAAAAATTCAACATGCCTAAAAAATGCCAGATGGGCAATGAATTGGTCTGTTTAACCACAGGAGTGACGCTGTATGAATAATAGGTTCGCTGTACTCTGTCAGCGTAAACATCATCTTGTCAGTTTGTTAGGACAATAATATCTAATAATAATAATTCTCAGCATTTGTCAGCTCCGAGACCTTCACACACCTAAACTTATTTTCAAAACAGCCTTGTCAGTGAAGGTTGATGGATTCATTCCATTGTACTCATGGAGAAGTTGAGGCCGGGTCTTAGAGAGAGAAGGATGAGTCAGAGGAGAGCCCCAGGGACAGACTATATTTCTTCCCTCTGAGTTTGCTACAAAAATATCGTTTAGGAATTGTGTGATTATAGCACTGAGACCACCAATTCAATCAAAAACAGCACCTATATTGTAGCTCCATTTATTTTTTCACTGGCTAGAGATAGCTCTGAGGAAACAATTGAAAAGGTGAAAAGTCACAACTTCCATTAGCAATCTCTAGGCGACTGGCTGAAAACACAGTGTCTGGGAGTTTATTTTTCTGGGCTGGTTGGAAGTGCTTTCTGGTCTCAGGCTCTGCTCCTCTTCCCAGTGGTTTTCCTGCTTCTGCTTAGAAACCTGGGAGCGGCCCTGGGCCTGCCATGTTCCTTAAATGAGTTGCCTATGACCTAAAAGGTCACTTTTACATAAAAATATACACCCGAACTCATTAAAATAATGACAACGGGAAGGCAGGGTGAAGATGAAGATTGGGAAAAGGCTGTTTCCATGGCAATACCCAATTGGGTGGGGCTAATTCTGGCTCTGCAGCATTTATTTTACATCGGTAGTTCTCATGTGGTAGGGGCATCAGAACTACCCAAAAGGGCTTGGTAAGATCAGGTAACTCTTCACCCTCAGATTTTCTTTTTTTTTTTAAAGATTTTATTTATTTATGCATACAAGCACAGGCCAGAGGTGTGTGTGTGGGGGGGGTGGGGGGGTGAGAGGATTCACCACAAAGAGTAGGAGCAGAACAGGCAGATCAACTGAAGTACACTGCTGAGGGGAGCAGCGGGCACAGCAGGAGAGGTCTGCCGCGCCATGTGGGTCCCCTCCCTGGCCAGCAGCAGGGATCGAACTCATGCTGCAGTGGCTGCGGTTTGCTTCATAGTGCGATGCTTAACCCACTGCGCCACCAGGGAGGCCCCTTCACCCTCAGATTTTCTAATTTGGTAGATCTAGAGTGGAATTGTATAATTTGCATTTCTAACAAGTCTTCAGGTCTAGTTCCAGAGGACCAAGTGTGGGGTGCCACCTGTTTTTGTGAAGCCTGCAGGCTAATAATGCTTCTTACAGATGAACTTTTGCAGTTGATTCCATGTTAAGAAACACTAACATTGAGGTCCTTTGAGTGAAATGCTGTCCTCCCTCAAAAAAAGAATTGCATTCTTCTCATCGGTATAACAATAATTCTACTCTGTAATATAGTTTGAATTTTAGCAGTAAAGCCATGGGATTTTGTTTCCACCCTTGTCACTTAAAGAGTAATATAATATCCTCAATCTTGCCTCTTGCACCACAAAGTCTAAAATATTCACAAAAATTAATATATAGACCTATGTTCTAGTGAATGTTGCTGACTTGGGAAGGACTTTGAGAACCACTGTTTTATACTACTTTTATTAAATACCTCTTCTGCTCCCTGGCACAGCCAGGCTTGGCTTATCACACAATTTTGAGAGGTACACGCCTCAGTGTTTATCATTCCATTCCAGACAGAGAATCTGTGGATTCCAACAGAATATGGCAAATGTCCTAGCATTTATTTAGAAGTGTAGAGAAAAATAAAAAGGATTAAAAAAAAAAAAAACCCATGATGGGTAGCCTCAGAAGAATTTTAATGGAGGTGAATTTTATTTGAGATGTCCCACCTGTTTCTAAGCTTTTTGTCTCCCTGCTGGCGCCAGTGCCTGGGATCCCGCAGTTGTGATGCTCAATGGCCTCCACTTCTACTCGCCAAGGACAGATGTTCCCCAGCACAGCAACAGTAATGTAATCACCTCCCCAAATAATCTGAAGAGTAGATCTTAGGAATTTTTAAGTTTGTATTTTGCTATCATCCCAGGCCAGGTAGGTTCATCTTCAGTTCTTGTAGACAAAAAGATAATGTAGCCTTCGGTAGATTTTTACAGGCCTTTAATGCTGAACCAGGGGACAGACCAGCTTTCTTTCAGCATTCCTCTGGCTGTCTCCTCTTGTCTTTCCTCCTGCCTCAGAGTGACTGCATATGCAACATGCCCCATGTCCCTTGGGCCCATGTGTCCACATACAGGTGTGCGTGCAAGACCCCAGAGCCAGTCTAGATGCTGATGGCAGGAGGGTGTACATATCCGAATTCTTAAATCATTTCCCTTACAGTCTACCATTAATTTCAAACATGAGTGACACAGAGTTATTTCTCTAGTTATTAAAATAGGATTGTTTGCTGCAATATTACTTAGAAATAATTGGCCTCCACCTCTAATTCTGCTAGTGATAGATTGTAAAAAATACTGAAGGTCAAGTGTCCTATTGTAGCTTGGATTGAAGCAGGAATACCACTTCACTTCTGCCTACTGATGACAATTAGAACTCACTTTAAGGAAAGTTCTGTCATCTTGACTCTTCTAACCTTGGAATGAGTCAATGCTGTTCACCTTTTTACTTCTTTGACCCAGTGTAGCGGCAGGAAGGGGTGGCACAGGAACAAGGTTCAGGATGGTTCTGGGCAGACGGGTCAGGGAAGGAGAGTCTTGGAGCCCTCGGTGGCTTTTCATGCTTTTATTAGTAGAGGTGGCCAGGTACATGGCAGGCATGGGTGCTGGGGGGCCGGGAGACTAGCAGGCCGCCCAGCCCCCGGCGCATCTCACCCTCTTGGCTGCTTCTTCTCTTTATCTGCTGCTGCTGCTGCTGCTTGTCAGTACTGTCGGTTCTGTTGATTCTCTCGGTTCTGTCGGTTGGTCCTCGCAGTTCTGGCGGCCTCATGACGCCGCCCATTTAAGCCCGTGTCCCAACTCAGGTGCACCCACTTGCGCATGCCCACCCTGGAATGCTCGCAGCACCACAGGTGTCCATTATCACAGAGGTGGGAGGGTGGAAAGACCTGATTGTTCTCTGACCCTACACCCAGGCTTGAGGAAAACAACAATCTAATAACAGGGTACAGATTGTCTTGCTATGCCATAGCAGATTACTAATGACCATATCTCCTTTTTAAATTTGGACCCACAATTTGGAAGTTCACGGCCATTATGAAAGTTGGGAGAGAGCAGTATAGTGCAAGAGTTGAGTCGTAGAGTCAACCGACCGAAATATGAGTTCTCTGATAGCCAAAGGCCTCTCTATACCACATCCTCACCTGTGCAACAGTGTGAAAATCACAGCTGCTCAGAAGTGATTGTTAGCACGATGAAGGGCAGATCTCCCCAGGACGGATTATTTCAAGCCGAGATCAGTTGAGGCTCTGCAGACTCACCAGAAACTTTTACCATTCCTTTACCTTAACAGAAAAGTGAAAATTGGGGTGATTAAACCCCAAATTAGAGTTTTCACAATACTTCTATCAGAGGACATTATCTACATTGCAGGGCAAACATCAAATTACGAAGCATCTGATCTTCATCCTGTGAGTTCTCCTTCTCTCTTATTGAAGCCCCAAGGGGGATGTTTGTGGATATCTATTTATTTAGGTCTATCAATCTTAATGCTATATAAATTCTTCACATGCATATAATTAAATTTGTTGTTTTCTTATACTAATCTGTCTGATGTTAATCTGATGACTTGACAGTCCAAGAAGAATCAAGAGGTAGAGAAAAATCTTCCTTCCTCCCTGCACATCAATAATGTGCAGAGTTGGTAGTAAAGTAACTGGATTAGTGAGGAATCTATAAATAGTAGCTTTGCTATAGATTTGTATAAAGTATTTTTTTTTTAATGAATAGAAGAGCAGGGGTACAGGCCAGAGGCACAGGAGATGAGAGGATTCACCAGAGACAGAGTGGGGAGCAGAACAGGCAGATAGATGGAAATACACTGCTGAGAGGAGCAGCGGGTGAGGCAGGAGAGGTCTGCTACACCATGTGGGTCCCCTCCCTGGCCTGGGATCAAACTTGTGCTGCTGTGCAGTGGGTGTTTCACAGTGTGGCGCTCAACCTGCTGCGCCACCAGGGAGGCCCTAAAGTACTTTTTAACTAGAAGTTAATCATTTGTGACTGTGCTCCCAACTACACTCACCCTTTCATCTATCTGTCCATCCATTCATTCACTTGAAAAATATTTTTGAAGACCTATGCAGGCCAGCACTCTCTTGCATTTTGGGATTGAGTGTGAGAAAGCCAGACGAAGCCTTAGCCCTGGCAGAGCTGTATATTCGTGGATTATAATCTCTAAAGAGGGCGAGAAATCTAGAGCACTACCTAGAGTTAACAGCAACTTACCTAGGATAGGTGCTTTAAAAGAGTCCATTAAAGAATGAACAAGCAGCCAGTTGACACCTCTGAAAGATGAAAAATAAGCCAGCTGTGGTTACACTTTCTTTCCAGGGGACCTGGGGCTGGGCCACCAGTCAGAACAGCCATGCTGCTAGAGAGAGATCAGGGCCAAGCATCCTCGGAGCTCTGGCTGCTGTGACAGGAACCTCTTCCCAGGGAACACAGAGGGGAGGTGACGCCCCCCGGTGAGATGGCGGTCATTCAGACAACGGTCTTCATATTAATTGCAGCATGTAATTCAGTACTGAATTCCAAGTGGCTGCCACACATTGACTGCTTTTCTCCATAACTCAATGTTCTTTTCATTTCCATGGTATACCGAACAGGCCGTTCAGCTGTTAGTGAGTTCTGGGAAGGAAAACACAATATTATAGTGCTGCGCATACTGAGAGGTAGCAAAGCTTTCAGAGTATGGAGCAATTAATTAAAGAACAATCATGAAGCTATTCCTGATAATTCACATCAAGCAGCTACTCACTGTTACTTTTTATTCTCGATAATATTCATGATTATTGTTTAATTTGTTTTTAATATGGATGTACAGTTTTATGTAATCCTTTTGTAATTGAGAAGCAGTTAGAGGTCCAGGTGCTCTGAAACAGTTCTTTATTCAATTATTCAACTTTTAAAAGAATCCTATTATGCAATTAACCCAGATTATTAACACAGACATACACATTCTGTCTGTTTATGGCATGAAAGTATAATGATACATCTATCTGATTTCATTTCAAGTCTCACAGCAAAAATCATACCCTATAGGAGACTAACAAATAATGCTAATGGATCCATATTCCCTGGGAAGAAAGTCCATCAATAGTCAGTCAATAAATATTTCTTGGACAGTTATCTTGTGCAAGATATACAGATGGGGTTTGGAGGCTAGTTAGACCAAAACATGGCATTTTACCCTTGATTTTCAGTCATTTCTAGCTTTATTTAGAAAATATCATGTATAATATAGAAAAATAGCTAACAATATAAGTCAATTAAATGTTGAATGTCAAATGATAAACTGAAAAATAATTGCTATAGAACTCTATAGGCAACAAGTTACACTTGCCCAGTTCATGAAAGATTGCCTGATTAAAAAGATGGAACAAGATTGAATATATTCTCTTGCTTCTCAAAGTATGATTTTAGAACCAGCAGCCTCAGTAATACCCGCAAGCTTATTCAATAGGCAGACTCTCAAGCACAGCTCCAAACTTACTGAACTGGAATCTGCCTTTCAATGAGACCCTCACTGATTCATATAGAACATTAAGGTTGGAGAAACACAGGCCTACCTTGCAGGCCCAAATATTTTTTTTCCCCTGGGGAATATTAGACTCATATTTACTAATATCATTCTTACTCCAATAAAAAAATAAATGAAGGAAAACCATTCAATAAGCCTTTATGTATCTTTAATGCGCTGAATATTTGATGGCTGATTCAAGTAGCTATAAGACTCCATAAGCATCCAGTGACCGTCTCCTGTGTCTCTCTGTGATTCTGGAAACCACTGCAGTCTCTGAGGTCAAAAAGCCAAGAAGATTATTAACTCTGAGGGAAATTCTTTCATCATCTAGCAAACGTGGCTCAACCCAAGAAATTCCTCCTGGCAAATAATGATGCTCTAAGAACCTCTAACATAGGAGGCAGTGTTGTGGCAAGACAATTTTGTTTCACTTCCTCTTACATTAAATACTCTCTATCCTACAGCCTATTTGACGTTTCAACCTATGTGTCTAACAGGATTCTTATTCATCAACATGCAAAAGAGAATTCTTTAAAAGAAATCACATTGTTTTATTGAAAATTTTATGATTTAGGGAGAAAATTAATTTTCATACAGAGTACAAAAACTCTTTATATTTATCTTTTTCTATTCCTCAGAATCATGTTACAAAATTTTGTACCCTTTAGTTTTCTTTTTTAAATATATTTTATATTATTTTTCATATTTGTATTTTTCATCCCCATGAAATTCCCATCACCAATCCCCCCGTGCACCATCTCCCTAGTCCCTTGTGCTCTTCCCACCCGTTCTGTTCCTTCTCCCGCCTCCTCCCATAGGGAAAGTCTCAGATTTGTAGTTGTCTGTTGATTTTTTTTAAGATTTACTTTTTTTTATGCATACAAGAACTGGGTACAGGGCAGAAGTGTGCAGGGGTGAGAGAGTGGGGAATGAACAGGCAGATCTATTGAAGTACACTGCTGAGGGGAACAGAGGGCGAGGCAGGAGAGGTCTGTTGCGCTATGTGGGTCCCCTCCCTGGCCAGGGATCAAACTGTTGCTGCAAACTTTGGCTGTGGATGCCTCACAGTGTGGTGTTTTAACCCCTTGTGCCACCAGGGAGACCCCCCCCCATCTGTTGATTTTGATTTGTAATTTATTGTCATTAATTTTTTCCTTAGTCCCTTATTTGTTTCCTCTATATTCCTCCTATAAGGAAAACCATCTGATATTTTTCCTGCAAAAGAAAATTCTTAATATCCTTTCACATACCTGTTTTCTCGCTGATCTTCCTATTCTTGATAACTGATACTACCATTTATCCACTTAATAAGTTAAAAAGAAGGAAAATCATTCTGGTTTTCCTTCCCACCACATCCAATCTATGAGCATTTCCTTTCAGTTCCTCCTTCAGAACATGACTTTGGATATGTCCCCTTCAGTGCTTCTCTACTGGCCACCTTGCCCGGAGTGGGGGGGGGTAGGGGGGGGACTGTGCTGGTTACCTAAGGGCCTAAGGGGTCTTCCTGCCTCTACTTGTGCTTTTGTCCATCTACTCTCCATACAGCAGGCAACAGAGCCTTAGAAAAAAACCAACCTCTTCAGCCCCTTCATCTGCCTGGAACTTTAAAGAGTACCTGTTTATCTTCCAGTAAAACTGAAACAAGCAGATCTTGTTTGCCCTGGGTCATACTGTTCCTTTCCCTGACCATCACCCACTGTGCTTCAGTCAAATTGAACTTTAAACCTTCCTTTCAAAGGGCCCCACTCTTCTATCTCGGGGTGCCTGCATCTGTTCCCCATGCCTGGTGCAATCTGCCTGGCTCTTCACATGGCTGTCTCCTGATTATCAGAGCTCAGAATAACTGTCCTGCCTTAGAGAGGCTTTCCCTGAAGTTCAACTACTTGGCAGTCCAGGCCGTGTTTAGCTGCTTCATGGGCTTAATGATAATCACCTATCACATTTTTAATTTGTTGTTTTGCTTGAGTCTGCCTTCCAAGTGAAAATATACCTCTCCCTTGCCTGTCTCTATTCACCAACACAAAAACATGTAGCTGATTGGAAGTATAGTTCTAAATTTGTGCAATTAGATTTTTGTACTCTTTCAGACCAAATCTGAACTTTCTTATTTAATCTCCCAAATTTTAGGAGATTCGTTCAGGCAGAAAGTATAGGTTTTAATGTAGGCATACACTATCTCTGCTCCACATGTAGGTATAATAAGGAGTCAGCTATAGTTTGGATGTAGGAGACAGGTGCACTTAGCCAGCCGATCATCTGACAGGAACACATGTCAGCACCTAATTCTCTCTGGATTAGTTTCTGGGATTCACTCCAGACAGTATTGTGACCATTTGTGGGCAAATGAGTCTCCCTGAACCAATATCTAAGGATGTAATAGTGGTAGGAGAGCCTCTGATTCCCTGTATTCTGACTTAAACATGAAGAGAATAAGTCTCCCAGTTTCCGTAACTGTTTTAGATCCTTTCAAGGTCTAAGAAATCAGTAATTAAGAAAACTTATAAACAACTACCTGTTTTCATGTCCAATATAATATTAAATTTTCTAATTTGGAGTGTTGCTGAATAATGACCCTTCAAAAATATCTATGACCTAATGCCATCTAGCACCTGTAATTACGTTACCTTACAGGGTAGGTGTGCTTGTGTAGGGTCTGAGAAAGGTTGATCATGTTTTTACGCCCTCCTGCCACTGGTATAATGATGGAAACCTGCAGTGCTGCACACATGCCTAGGTGAGCATGCGCAAGTGGGTGCACCTGGGCTAAAGGTATAAAAGGCTACCATCACGGGGACGCTGTGTGGTGGCGGCAGCAGCAGTGGCGTGGAAGGAGAAGCCAAAGTGTTGCAGTGGAGTATGATGGATAGCATGACAGCGGCAAAGACAAAGAGACTGCTTGAACCGGTGATGAACCTACCTGGTCTGGTTGTTAGACAAGGAGATGGGAAGATTGTTCTGGATTATATGAGTGATCTGAAATTATCACGTGTCCTTAACATGACTAGAGATGGAGAGGTGATGACAAAAACAGAGCGTTAGAGTCAGAGAGATTTAAAGATGTTTTGCTGCTGACTTTAAAGATGGAGGGACTATGAATCCAGTGAAGCTGGAAAGGCGAGGCAATAGATTATTCCTAAGTGTCTCCATGAATAGATTATTCCCTGCTGACACCTTGACCTTAGCTCAGTGAGAACTACATCAGACTTCTGTTCTCCAGCTTGCAGAATAATAAACGCTTGTTTTTCTAAGCCAAGAAGTTTTTGGTGATTTGTTGCAGCAGCAAGAGGAAACTTATACAGTCAGAATGGGTAGTAAAGATAAATCCCTTCTTCGTGTTCTTTTCATTTGTAAAGTAATGCCAGTGTTGCAGGCCTTCCACAAGGCCCTAACAGAGATCCTGAATGTCAAAGCACTTTAACGCAAAACAGCTTCCTCATCTCCTCAGTCACAGCCCCCTTACATACACAATTCTCACAACTTTGTTAACTAGCTATCCAGTCTTCAGCAGATTAAAAGTAGTGAATGGAGAATTATTGGAGCAAAAATAATGACAGATACAACATGTCATGCCATACAAATGGCTTGTCTATAAAAGAGGAGATAAGAAATCCGCAAAAAGGCCACAAGAGGCAGATGGTTATGGTAGCTCAGTTCAGGAATGTGACAGTTCCTGGAGATACACTTACATCGCATCACAAGACTTCTCCTTTGAAATGTGACTTTGTAAAGTCATACCTGATATACCTCCCTACATGGTATTGCCCTACACTTAGGAGAGATCCATCAAAATTACTTAAAAGTGCTTTGATACCTTAGGGCAATTAGTTATCTAGAAAAACCTATTCTCTAATGCTATCAAATAGCATGGTATTCAGTGAAGCATCTATTCTCATAAAAATGATCACCTGAGGGCCCCCCCTGGGGGCACAAGGGGTTAAGTGACAGTACTATAAAGCTATCTGCAGCCACTGCAGCAGGAGTTTGATCTCTGGCCAGGGAGGTGATCCACAGGGCACAGCAGACCTCTCCTGCCTCACCTGCTGCTCCCCTCAGCAGTGTACTTCAGTAGATCTGCCTGTTCTGCTCCCCAATCTCTCTGGTGAATCCTTTCACCCCCTGCACCTCTGGCCTATACTCCAGTTCTTCTATGCATAAATAAATATATCTTTTAAAAAAAAAAAACATCACCTGACATGGTTTCCTAGAAGATAATGAGCGTCCTTTCTATAGGACTTGATTCTGGCATCCCTCTGGAAAATGTTGTGGAATGCAAGATGGACTGTGGCTTGCAGTTGGAAAAGACCACTCCTGCCTCTTACCATCCCTGGAGAATAGCTGTCTGCTGAAAGGGCAAATCTCAGCAAGCTTTGGCTCTGAGTGCTTACAATACAATTAGACAGAGTCATAGTTGACATTTAAACATTTTTCATTTTTCATTTTTAACCACCCTGTAAGCATTAACTAATTAAGCCTCATCAGGCACTGATGCAAAAAGAATTACCTCCAATATTCTGCAGATGAAAATAGTTCTTGTGATACTTCTAGAATTTCACCTAATGATGTAAGGGAGGAAATGGGCCTCCTCCCAGGCTATCGGGTCAGAGAAATCAAGTCTTTCCACCCTCCCGCCATTGGTGTGATGATGGACACCTGCGGTGCCACGTGCATGCCCAAGGTGGGCATGCACAAATGGGTGTACCTGAGTTTGGACATGGGCTTATATGAGCGGCGTCATGAGGATGCCAGTGCCAACCCGCAGCAGCAAGACCAACAAGCAGTGAGAGTATCAATGTGAGCAGCAAGTACCAACGAGCAGCAGCGAGAGGGTGAGATGCGCTGGGGGCTAGCCTCCCACCCCCCACCCCTGCACCCCTGCCTGCCCTCCTGCCCTGTACCTGATGCCACCTCTGTAATAAAAGCATAAGAGCCACCGAGGGCTCCGAGACTCCTTCCTCTACCCTCGTCTGCTAAGAACCATCCCGAACCTGTCCTGTGCTGCCTTCCTGCCGCTACACATGCCTACTGCAATATTTTAAAGTGCTGGTTGTGGAGAGAAGCAAAAGGAGCCTGTGTGTCCATACATAGGCCCAGCGATGTCGACTGGATGCTAGTTGTGGCTGGGCACTTGTGCCATCACAGCTCTCTTTTGATTGTGTCTAGGGCTTCCAGGCTGGCCTGCCTTCTCATTCTGTCTTATTCTGTCCTCGCCTGCTCCTGCTCAAGGCCAAGCCCTAACATTTCCCCCTGGACTAGGGCAGCAACCTCTTGCTAGATCTTCTGCTTTCTCCCTCGCCCCAATGATCTTTCTCCTCACAGTACCAGAGCAATTGTGTGACACCGTGTGTAGGGTAAAAGTTGATCAGGTCTTTCCACCCTCCCACCACTGATGATGGACACCTGTGGTGCTGCGAGCATTCCAGAGTGGGCATGCGCAAGTGGGCGCACATGTGTTGGACACGGGCATAAATGGGCGGCGTCGTGAGGACGCCAGAACTGCGAGGACTGACCGACAGAACCGAGAGAACCAACAGGACTGACAGTACTGACAAGCAGCAGCAGAGAGAGAGAAGCAGCAGCTGAGAGGGTGAGATGTGCTGGGGGCTGGGTGGCCTGCCAGCCTCCCAGCCCCCCGTGCCCATGCCTGCCATGTACCTGGCCACCTCTACTAAATAAAACATGAAAAGCCACCAAGGGCTCCAAGACTCTCCTTCTCTGACCCATCTGCCCAGAACCATCCAGAACCTTGCATCAGTTCGGTGCTGCCCCCAAGGCACGCACACTCAAGGCCAGCCTTCCATGCCCACTTCAAAGCCCAGCGGTGTCTGGTCTCTGCCAGCCTCTGTGTGTCAACCCGCACTCATTCCATCAGCCACACTGGTCTCCTTCTCGTCTTTGAACATTCTAGGCTCATTCTCACCTCTGAGAGTATAAACCCGTTCTTCCTCTGATCGTCATGTCTGCTCAGGTGTCCCTGCCTTAGAAGGGGCCCCTAAGACCACTCCACAGAGACCATGCAGCTGATAGAAACACCATTATGGTAAGTGTCAGCGTGCACATTAATTGGAAGTTATTACTAAAGGCTTAATCGGTTTAATCATTTGGAAGTTTTTTCCGTATGAGTAGTGGTCCATGAAAGTGTTTGACTTTAAAATTTGGTCCTGATGTTGAAAAGTTGAAGAATGAATGAGTTCAATTATGAAAGAAGAAAATACGTAATGGGGACACTTAAAGAAAAAAAAAATGATACTAAATGATGTCACTGGTATGTCTTGCACATATATTTAGACATTTCTCCAAGCTAACTACACGGTGACTTCAATGTGGTAATGATATGAATTCCTAGTGCAGATTTAGGAATTGACTAATAGTAGTTCCTGGCCCCTCAAATGTGGGAGAATGCATTTTCTAATCTTCTCAGATACACCTGAGACTCTTTAGTCAAGACTTAAGCTTCATGGCAACACAACCAGGATTTATAAAGAAGAACAAATTGTTGTCAGTCTTACTGCAGGAAATTTAACTATCAGTCAAATCGTGCAAGACAGATATATCTTTCTCTGAAATTTTCCATTTGGGGAGCAAATAAGTTCATTTGTTTTGTCAATAAAATGTGACAATGAAGTTGTATAAATTGCAAAAGTATTTACTGGTCTGACAAAAAAATGAATTTTTTAAAAAAGATTTTTGTGCATACAAAGCTGGGGTACAGGCCAGAGGCATGGGGGAGAGGGACAGTGGGAGTGGCAAGAGGATTCACCAGAGACGGAGTAGGGAACAGGACAGAACAGATCAACTGAAACACACTGCTGAGGAGAGCAGTGGTGAAGCAGGAGAGGTCTGCTGCGCCATGTGGGTCTCTTCCCTGGCGGGGGATCTAACTCACACTGAAGTGGCTGGGGAAGGCCCACAGTGCAGTGCTCAACCCCTTGCGCCACCAGGGAGGCTCCAGAATATTTTTTAAAGAGAGGAAGAAAATAAAACTTAGGGGGAAGTACAGTGTATAATGGGAAAACATTATCTGTTAACGTGCAGAAGGAGTTAACTTTCTGTAACCCAGTCGTGCTGTTGTGTGTGGATCGCCTCTGTGCCTGTGGGAACAGGATCCGGAGAGGAGAGGGGGGACTAACTGCTTAATGCACCTGCAGGGCGAGGGTTCAGAGGGCTGGCCAGGATGCATAGCGAGTAGGATGAACGGATGCACGGAGGCTGAGAAATGTAAGGAGAAAGTGCCAGTAAGAAACCTTGCTAGAGAGGGGGAGCCCGGGAAGGCTTAAAGGGCACTTAAAGACAAGAAAATGTATGGTGGGGCACTGTGGCAGGTGAAATATTGACTATGTGGTGACCTTTTCCATGATCCTCAAACCTAGCATAAAGTCGACTTTATAGAATGGTGTGTGCATGTGTTTTGTGCACATGCGCATGTCAATTAAAAGCCTGACTTTTACATCTGTTTAGCAAGATAACAAGTGAAAAAGTGGCCATGAGAACATAAGCTTTTCAGGAAATCACGTTTATTAGCTTTATGTTTCCAGGGAGATTTCAACCGAATCTAATATAGTACCTAATATTCTGGGAACGTCACGGTGACATCTGAGTTATGACTCCTTCCAAGCTTCCGCAGGATTATGGGTTGGAAGAAGTAGTGAAGGAAATGTCTCACTGCATTCTAATAATGAAAATTGTTGGTGTTTAGCTATTGGTGATTGTAACTGGAAAGTCATAGCTTTTATCTTACTCTTACACATGTATTTATTCGAAGGACACATTTTCAGGGCTGCACACCAATACTTTTCATTGTAGTTTTGCAAAATTCCTTCCTGGGCACATGTTTGGGGATAAGGTTTCACTGAAGAAAACTCCCTTAGGTGTGATAGGATAGTGGTTTCAAACCACCAAAGAAATAACAATAAGTGCTGAGTGGACAGAGGTAATGCTTTCGAGAAGTTATTGGAATTTTCCATAGTATGCTAGACTCAAAGTGGTAGTATAAAAGATAGCTGTGCCAGATGAGAAATCATCATATTTTAAAGTTGATGCTATTTATGCCACACAGCACATTTTTAAAAAAGATTTATTTATTTATACATACAAGAGCTGGGGTACAAGCCAAAGTCCAGGATGGTGAGAGGTGCACCAGAGACAGAGTGGGGAGCAGAACAGGCAGACTGACTGAAACACACTGCTAAGGGGAGCAGCGGGCGAGACAGGAGAGGTCTGCTGTGCCATGTGGGTCCCCTCCCTGGCTGGCGGCAGGGATCGAACTCATGCTGCAGTGGCTGCGGTTTGCTTCATAGTGCGTTGCTTAACTCACTGCGCCACCAGGAAGGCCCAGCACACAGCACATTTATATGTAAGTGGGAAAAATAGTTTTGAAGTAATCTGGTTCAAAACTCTTCTCTAGGGCAACACCTGAAAATATTGAAACTCGGGTGTAAGAAAAGTGGGAGAGGAACTTTATTCTGGGCTTCAGTGTGAATTTCATTCTGCAAGCTATTTTGGTTCTTTCTTAAGTCAGTGGTTACAAGCTTGAGGCTTGTAATATCTGCAGTTCTCAATGGCTTTACTTCATATACATTTCATATATTTAAAATGTGCCCTTTGAACATGTTATTATGAGTGTTGTATGAGAATGTCAATCTCCTGATAAAAAGAAAAGATGATTTCAGTATTGTGTCTGGGAAGATATGACTCAGTGACTTGGAGAGAAATCTACTGCGCAAACAAATACAGTTATGACAGAACAGACTACAATTATATTCCCTTCCCTCTAGAAAGAAGTCATTCTACTTCCAACAGTAAACAATGACAATAATGTGAATGCATGCGACTTTCTGGAAATATGCAGAAAGAAAGTTAGCTTTAAAAGGGACCACATGAGTCTACGTGGAAAATGAAAGATCCATGTTTGTTGGAAGTTGAAATGAGACATCTCTATCTGTCAACACTGAAAACTAGAAAATGCTGCTGCCTTTTGGCCCTGATAGTGCAACTTTCTGGAAATACGTAGCTAGCAAGCACACAGAGGTAACCAGGAACCGTCTTTAAGACGAAGGTAAACAGAGATGTGGTGAGGCACCCTGCAGTTCCCCTTCATACTCCCCTGGCACCCTCATGCCTTTTCTTTCTTTTTCTTTCTCCCAGTTAGCTCCAGTTTCCCTATTAATTTTACACACACACACAGAATTGCATTTTACTCAGACTAAAAAACCTCAGGTCAGAGAATTCCTAAAAGTTCTCTTCAGAATGAAACTCTCTGTCTAGTGTCCACCGAACAGTGGTTATGAAACATGATTGCAAACGAATGTGAAACTTGTTCAAATAAGTTGCCACTCTCAGGGGACGGATGAGTGATTTCTCAGGCACAGATTTGCATGGGGCTGGGTGGCACATTACAGTCACCAGTAAGTCACACCGTTTGCAAGGATGGCGTGGACGGCCCCAGGGCTTGGAATTGGCACTTGTGCAGACGTCATCACTTTCACAATCACTGTTAGGATCCTGCACTTCTTTCTCTGCCTTATCTCAGGAGTTGCTTTGAAAGGAGCAGCTCTTATGTGGAAGATGAAACCTACATGCCTATTGGAAGTTGAAATGAATCATTATGTATTAACAATGAACATTAAGGTATGTTGCTTTTTTATGAAACATGACTCCAATAAAAGTGAAAAAAGCAAGTTATTTGCACCAATGGAATATGTTTAGTACATTCAACATATCCTTTTTCAGATGTTTGCTGCACTATATGCTTCCAGACTTCAGAAACATAAAGGCTACTTTGTATTTATCAAAAACCCACTATGTGTCAGATATGCTACTTGGAACTTGACCTTATTAAATCATTGCATTCTGCCTTTAGGATGGATATATAACCTTCATTTCACAGATGAGCAAAATATAGCTGAAGTCAGGCCAAGGGTAGATGCCCAAGTAAGTGGGTTTGCTCCATCATCTGATCTCTGCATTAACTGATGTTTCCTCCTGATAAAAGGAAGAATCCTGATAGAAAACTGGAACAGTCAAGACATTTGTCACCAGTCAGGGAATTAAGTGGGGCAGTATTTGTAGATAAAGAATTGGCTTACTAGGAAATAAGAAATGGTGGGAAATAGTTGCCTCTCCTGATGGAAAAATGTTATGAGTTTATTTAATAATTTCATAAGTGATTTTGATCAGAGTGTACACAGTGAGCTCTCCAAAATTAAAGATGGAAGTGAAATGTCAAGCTGACAGAGATAAACCATAGTAAGATCTCATGAGGTTTCATGAGTGGGTAGAGAAATAGCAAATGAGCTCTAGCGTGGGCAAATGTAAGGCAATATATTCAGGGAGATTATTGTAAATTTTGCTTATGACACCTTTTGGTTTTAATAGAGGAAAAGAAACTTGAAATCAATATAATCATAAGTATAAAATCACATTTTAAAGAGATGTTTTAGATTCATTATTTTTAACCTTCCTAAAGAAGTGGGGGGAAAATCAATTGTTATTAACCCCATTTTATAAAGAAAATAAAGATCTAAATTGCTCCAGGAACTCTCAGAGCTCACCCATGTAGTTAGTGAAGGAACTCTAAGTAGAAACAAGAACTGCAGAACTCCAGCTTACACTTTCTCCTTATTGGTTTTTCTATAGGGTCATAAAACCAGTAATATCAGGTTATTATCTGGTGACATTATCTTTGCTATGTCAAGGTCAAGAGTTCTGACTTTGGAATTCAGCAGACCTGGATTTTAATCCCCTCCTACCCCTTTCCAGAATGTATGACACAGAAAAAATTATTTAAATTCTAGGGAGTGTTGATTTTTTTCTTGCTTAAAATGGGGATACAGAGTAACACCTGCCTCATAGAAGTACTTCAAGAATTAAATGAGGTAAGATATGAAAGTACAGAGCTCAATACCTGGCACATAAATATTTAATGAATGCTCATTTAATTGTTATAAATGGACAAGAAGGTGCAGTAAATTCACACGTTGAAGGACTCTGCTCCATGTAATAGCAATGATTGATAAAGTGATAAAAAAAAAAAGTGAAAACTACAGTTAGCTTAAAATTCAATATAAAACCTCATCCTAGGCCAGAAATGGAACAACAATGCAGAGTGCTAGATGAGAGATGAGGGCCTGCTTGTCCCTGCAGGAGAGTGTCAGCACGGCTCCTGTGGGAGCGAGAAGGATTAAGCCTTCCAGCTGAAGGGGACCAGCCCCGGGTTAAGCACCTGAATCCATCCCTTATGAGAAAAGCTATGAAAACGTTCATAGTTACTGCTACAGGAAAGTTCCTAACCAGAGGAGAGCACAACCTATTGGGGCACAGAGGAACCTCAAGAGACCCCCTGTTTACTGGGAGACTGAACCTGAGATCCCTATATTAAGCAGAAGGTAACAATAATAATATGACTTAACCGGGGCAATGGGTGCCTGTTGTCAGATGAGGGCAGCCCCCCCAACATGTGGGATGGGAATCTGGAACACAGAGAAAGGGGTAAATAAAAATAGAACAAATAGCTTAATCGAATACCTCAAAATGACTCTGCAAATCAATTGACTTCAAAAGGTTTTTTGGTCTATAAAATATGCAATGACATTCGATGTTAAGAGGAGAAAGTATACATTGTACAAAAATGAATAATGATGTAATATATATATAGTTAAAAAATAGATAAAAAAACAGGAATTAAGATGAGGAGTTAAAATAATCTCAGCCTTAGAAACATTAACAGAGGTTTGTTTAGAATGCTCAAAGAATATTCATAAGAGGCTATGCTACTCATAAAAGAATGGAAAATTGTGAAACAGAACCAAGCAGAAACAACAAAGTCATGTACATATGATTAAGAATCAATTTGTGGTTCTCCCTGGTGGCGCAGTGGGTTAAGCAACGCACTATGAAGCAAACCGCAGCCACTGCGCCGGCCAGGGAAGGGACCCACATGGCGCAGCAGACCTCTTCTGCCTCACCCGCTGCTCCCCTCAGCAGTGTATTTCAGTCTACCTGCCTGTTCTGCTCCCCACTCTGTCTCTGGTGAATCCTCTCACCGCCCTGGACTCTGGCCTGTACCCCAGCTCTTGTATGCATAAATAAGTAAATCTTTAAAAAAAAAAAGAATTTGTAACTTTGGAAATAAAAACACTATTGAAGTTAAAACTTAATAAATAATTTAAACAGTTCAATGAGTAGAAAGAACTGATGACCTACAAGACAGTGCTAAAAAATTACCCTGGGATGTTTCACAGAGAGATCAGAGTAAAAACCAAAAAAGGATTTCAGCTACCTGGAGAGAAACTGACAGGCTCCAGTAAATACCAGTCAGAGTTTCAGAAGAAGAGCTAGAGAGAATAGCAGAAAAACAATATTGGAAGAGATGGGGTCTAAAATCTTTTAGCACTGAAGACATTTGAATGTCCTCTGATAGTTCTCTCAAGTGCTAACCGAGGTTAATTAAAATGCATCGAGGATGTGGTATCAGAATAAAAACATAAATATCAAAAAGAAAATCATGGAAATTAACAGAGAAAAAGGAGATTACTTTAAAGGTACACTTCCAATACTGATGGAAGTGATTTTCAACCTTGAATTTTATAGCCATCTATTTTATTTTTATTATTCAAGATTAACTGGAAAATCAAGATATTTTCAGGTATACAAAGTCAAAAAGAGTTTACTAATCACAGACCTTCACTCTTAAGATTTGTGCCTTATGCAGAAGAAAGAAACCTGAAGGAAAGACTTCAGATAGGAAAAAAAAAGCAACTAAATGCAGGAATCAGTGACATGTATTAGCAAATGCAGTCAACAATAGATTACAAAATAGAAATAATTAAACTAGGGATGTGATTTTAGTAAAGCAAAAAAGACTACTCTGAATAGTTAAATATGCCATATTTTTGGTTTGGTATTTTACACTTTACATTTCAAGAATGTTTTTTTATTTTACATTTCAAGAATTACAAAAAATACATATAATATGTAGTTTGCAAGCTTCCCATAGAAGACAAAAATTGGTGATATATAGAAAATCATATTAAATATTTGATAGGAAAAGGGAAATGAAGAAGCAGATAAAAAGGATAATAAAAGAAAACATGTATATATTAGTTTAAATGGAGGAATAATTACAATTATAATTACCTCTACCCAGTAACTTAAGAGACATGTCAAACAAAATGGTCCAGAAATGCACCAGATAAAGACAGGAGACAAGATATACCCAAAATATATTTACTAACCATATTTTAAGTGAGCACTAGTATAACAATATTAATGTAGAGCAACATAAACTTAAGGGGAAAATATCAACAAGAATAAAATAGCAAACTATATAATCAGACAAGAAGTTATAATAATTGTAAACATTGTGATATAGAGATTAGGGCTGAAAGAAAGACTTAGTTAACACCTATAAAACCATGCCCATCGACTTTTCTTTCATTAGAAAGATTCAATAAATTTTATTAAATCTGCATTAGATACTCCCTTGAAATTGTAAAGCTCAGACTTGCAAAAATATTTTGGGGGGAACATATTAAAATTGAACTAATATAATCCATTTTGGTTGAAAAAACTAAATATGGTGTAAAAATTTAAGTTAGATAAATAAAATATAGAGTCAAATTTGTTATTAAGAAAATCTTTGGTGTGTCTATCCTTAGCTGAAAAGGTTAAAATTAAAGAGGACAACAAAGCTCTTCCATACCTATTTGTTCCAGTATTCCAGAAGGTTGTTTTGGGTGATTTTTCTAAGATTGACATTTTTTATGTCATTTATGGGCTGTACAATGAACGCTTGTAAACTGTAGAAATTCATTCAATGTGACCTCTTGGTATTGTTATTGATGTTCATTAATAATTCATTCAGAGCTCCATGTAACTGACTCCTTCTTTTGAGCAGCTGAATTCTGAAAATTCAACAAGTTCTGGGTCAAGGACAGATTTCTGGGGTAAAGGTAACAGATCCCTGGAAATAGGAATCAGAGCTAGCATGGGAGGTGCCTGCTCTTCCCCACCTGGTTCAGTTCAGTCAATACCTCTTTGGCCTAAAAGGGCCAGGCTTCCATTCTCAAGTCTAGAAGATTTTTTTGTTTTTGTTTTTTGTAGCTTTTATAGGAACTATTATTGGATACAAGTCCTAGCAATGACAATTTTATAACCTTTTAATATGGGGATTTTCATAATTAATTTAAAAAGGATCAGTTGACTGCATTGGTTAAGGACCTTAGCCTTTCTGCATTCATACTTCCGGGGTAAGGAAGGGACAAAGATGGGAGGTGGTGGTGGATGGTCTGGCATAGGCGATGGAAACAAGGCATGTGCGTGCGTGCACCCTTCTATCACTTGCAACACACATAACAGAGAAAGATTGCTTTAAAGGACAAGCACAATTCGGCCTCCCTGGTGGCACAAGGGGTTAAGCACCGCTCTATGAAGCATCCGCAGCCACTGCAGTGCAAGCTTGGTCCCCAGCCAGGGAGGGGACCCACATGGCAAGGCAGACCTCTCCTGCTGCTCCCCACAGCAGTGTACTTCAGTCGATCTGCCTGTTCTGCTCCCCACTGTCTCCGGTGAGTCCTCTCACCTCATGCGACTCTGGCCTGTACCCCAGTTCTTGTATGCACAAATAAATAAATCTTCAAAAAGTAAAAGACAAGCAAAATTGACAACAAGCTCTCAATTTTTTTTAAGATTTGTCCCAGTTCCATGGGTCACTAGAGATGTGCATGTTAGCACATCTTAGACCGTGGGGAAAACAAGGCAAAGAAAAGTGTCTTAATGGAGTGTCAAATGCAAAAGCATTTGGGTCAAGCAGGGGAGAAATCTTCAGATGATTGACCTAAGTTCAGCTGCTAGCACATTCCTCATTCTGTGCTTATCAGAATAAAATCTCATGCCTTACAGGAGGTCTTAACAGTATAGTTTTGATGTTCTAGTTCTCCTGATACATTCACATCAGCCTGACAAGGTATGAATTTCAAGGCATCCATGCAAATATAATACTGCTGGAGGAAATATTTGATTAGTTGATTGACTGGACTTAGACTTATATTCCATATTGTTGATTGTTGGTGTTTTTTTTTTTTGTTGTTGTTAACACTTTCAAAATAATTCGGTGCCTATGTAAACTTTTGCAGTTTCAGCCTCATGTTTCTGAAATTAAAAAAAAAAAAAACACAAATCCCTTACTTTTCCCTGCAATTCAAAGATTTGCCCTTTGGGTATCCACAAAAGGACTACTATAGGGCTGGACCGATGGTGTACGCCAACTAAGTTGTCCGAGCTGAAGAGAGCAGATTCTGCACCTCTTCTTTTAGTTCCACACTCGCTCACGTCACGCTGGTAGCCTGACATCAACTATGATGAGCATACTTACACCGTGGAAGCTGGCACACACTACAGACCAAAGCTTCCCCCCTGAAGCCAGTTGTTAAAAATTTACCAGCATCCCACTGCTGAGAATCCTCTTAGTCCACTGTTCATTTCCCCTGAGACAACCTTCCAGAGCCTGAAGCAGGATTCTCTCAGAGACTGTGCTGTTTGGAAATTTGACTGCAATGTAATAACAATCACCAGAAATAATTTGACTGGAAAGTAATGACACCAATAGCACACAGTGACTTACAGGCATTTGTGGTTTTCTTAGCATGACACCAAGTATTACACTTTTTCTCCTAAGGTTAATATGAACAAATTGTGCTTAACTAGCATAATTTAAAAATTTAAAGATAATTTAAACATAATTTAAAAATTATCTTTTTAAAAGAAACTCCCAACAAAACTGTGTCCTTAATTGTCTCATATTTTAAAATATTGGCCCCTTGTGGCCCCAAATTATAAAAATTCTTGCCAAACCTGGTATTCCTTTCAATCAAAGAATAAAATGTTTAATGGCTATCATATGTAAGACACAACAATATGCAGTATGCTAGATACAGAGGTAATTGTATAGCTTCAAATTATCTTTAAGAAGTGTTTAAGTTAGAAAGGCAAGACACGCATACATGAAAAATTATATAAGAGAATTTCTGTAGCACTGCATAATTTGAATGTATCCAGGCTGTCTGGATTTTACCTTAAGGTCAGTCTCATTGTTTTATCAACACACACACACACACACACACACACACACACACACAACCTTTTTGGATATCCTTACTAAATGTTCCTGAAGGGAGAATACCAGAAGACAAAGGAAGGAGCTACACCTTACTTCATAGAAAAAATTTTGTGAAAAGCCTCAGAATTACTTTTTCTTTTTCCCACATGTATTGTTCCCATTGCATTCTTCTTTCCTTCTTTCCTCCCTTTCCTTCACTCACTTCATTCAACCTCTTCTTTCAGACTGTGTGCAGGTCACACACTCCCAGCTCCCAGGTATTTTTGGATGTTTGGCAAAATGAAACTCTTTTGGGACACCTTCCCTCCTTAGGAGGAGAAGAAGTTTTAAATTCATATACTTCCATGTTCTCCTACCGCAAATAAATCAACAAGTCTCATAAAGAATATTACAGATAGCTGGAAATGTTAAGTTCAAAGGTAGATGTAAAGATACTTTTAGCAGATGGAAACGCCTCAAGAAGGAGACAAGACCAGAGAAGCAGAATTCAAAATAAAGAGCAGGGAACTGGAGTAACCAGTGTTTTTCCCACCTCTGTGGTTTTCTGACTCTGAGAAAGGTTCAACGTTTCCCCGTCAATAGCCTTGCACTGTTGTTCCTGGCCTATGAAGCTGTCTCGGAATTTCATCTTCTCGCGTACTTCCACCTCCTCAAAATGACCGTGGGCCCATGACCCTTTCTTTTTCTCCCCAAAGAGAAGTCACCTGTATAGAAAAGAAATGTCAGATTTCAAGGACTTCTTCAAGGTCATGCTTCAAGTTTGTATAGACACGGGATCATATCTCCCTCATTTGTGTCCTAACCAAGGCTCTAAATGTTAATGTATTTAGTGGAAGAGCTTTTCCAAATAATTTTATGGCACTGCATTTGAAGAAATGACAAGCTTCGGATATTCTTGCGGCACAGTCTTATGTGAACCCCAATAACAGCAAGACTTTTTGCCGTGCTGGCCAAGTCTCAAAATGGTAGCCCCAGCACAGTTTTTTTTTTTTTTTTTAGTTGTCATTTTGTACCAGTCAACTAGAAGCATTTCTAGAACAGTTTCTCCTCTTCTTGTCAACGCGAACTGAAATGGACTTTGCTATAAGGAGGCAATTCAGCAGTACTGCATATTGTCAGCAATTTTGCAAGGTTCTTGGCTTCAAAATTTTCAGATTTCTCCTCCAGGCTGGTTGATAAGTTTACAAATCTCACTCCACCACTATGAATCATTATCAAAACCCAAGGTTACCTCAGTGGTTCTTGCACTTTGCCTTGTCTTTATGATGACAGAGCTGTCAGCACAGGACATGGGAAGCCCAAAGTATTATGGAATCACTGTATGAAGTCATTAAATTACCAGCAACCTGATTTCCTTCATAATCAGCCCTGAATATCTATAATGATCTAAATAGCTTTTTTCCTGCTAACAATCAACTAATAAGTACTTCTACTCTCTGACAGTATCAAAGGCACTCGAATCATTCAACCGAATCTCATCAGAGCTTCAGGGATATTTGGCTCATCTGGATTCTGGACAATTTTTCCATCAACAGTATCAGCTCCTTCTGGCCACATGACCTTGAGTGAGTTATTGAACATTTTCTAAAGTTTTATCTTCTCCAAGTCAAGCTAAGGATACAGTGTATGTTTTCCCAGCCTGTTCAGATCAGTTGGAGACCAGGAAGTTAAGCAAGACCACAGTTAATAATGACTTCATGCTGGCCTTGAAATAGTTCTCAGATATAATTTTCAGAAGGTTAGCACACAAAAGGGTCAGGGTTTTCTTAAGAAAGTTATTCACTTTATCCAGGTAGCTAATAAGTTGTCCCCAAATCCAAGTAATATTGTACATGGCATATGATTAAGTTTTCTTTGGCACAGAGAAATTGTGTGTGGGCGCAACAGTGATAATGTCAAACATTTTTAATATATACTAATATTTTTACCAAAAGCAAGTGCAACTTTGTGGAGGCCATGATCCATTTTTGACTCAGCACAAGAGAAATTACCCAGAAAAAAAAGAAACACATCATGAGGACAAATTTCAAAATAACTCAAGTTCTAATAGCAACTCCTCCTAAATTTCATTTTTTGCTTTAGCCATCAGCAAGTTTTCCCCAGTTCAGACATGGGAGCCTCTTCCTTCTTCCACCTTTCTTTTTATCCTTTGTTATACAAGGTTAAGGACAGAGCTGGCAATGGTTGCACAACAGAGCAGGTGGGAATTCTGATCTGAGTCACTTCAGGACTTAGATGTGTCAGAGACTGGAGTTCTGAGCAGGACATCAATGCTAAGGGACTTTTTACTTAGTTGTTATTTTTCTTACAATGTTTGCTTTCTATAGCCCTCATAGAATTCCCACCACCAATTTACTCGTGCACCATCACCACAGTCCCTTGTGCCCTTCCCGTCCCTGCCTTGATCCCAGTCCCTCCCTCTTACAATAATAATATCATCATCAACAACAAAAAACCCCAACAAAACAAAACAAAAATAGACAACTACAAATCAGAGACATTCTGCAGGGAAGAGGCGAAGGCCCTTTTGGATGAGGAATCAGGGAAAGCCTGAGCTCGCAGGCAGGCAGAGAGGAGGAACAGTTGAGCAGGACTCACGGGCTTGCGAGGAGCCAGAAACTGAGCAGGGCGAGGTAAGTACCTCCACACGGTGCCTTGGTCTGGTCCCAGGAACTCCTGTCAGAACCCTGAGGCGCGCAGACTACAATGACAGAACAGACGGGAACAGAAGAGAAGGACACTGGACGGGAAAGGGATGATCTGAGCTGGGGCTGACAGTTTCTTCCTGGGGAGCAGACCCGCCTTCAGCTCAGCTTCCAGCATGCTCCATGCAGACCTGGCAGGGAACCTGCTGTGGAGGGCAACCTGCAGCTTTGTCAGGTGCTGCTGGAATTGATGGCTTAGGGTCAGCCATGAGGGAGGCTGGAGGCAGAGAGAGGAGAGGGCAGGTGCCTGGGACTCACTGGGAGTGTTCAGGGCGCCTCTGGAGGGTTTTGGGGAGGAGCTGTTTGAGATCCTCCAAGTGAGCAGACTCACAGTCTGGGCTTCACCTCCCCATGCCTGTCTCCTTCATAGCTGTCTCTGTAGAGTACACCACCTGTGTGCCTCCATTTTCCTACCAGGCCTACTCTCGATAAGTGGCACATAGTTCATCAATATATTAATTTCAGTTCTTAAAACAATTAGATAATTTTTCAAAGGAAACACAGTTTAGAGACCATGTTAAGTCATTATGTGATGTGTTGGCAAATAGAGCCCACACACAGATTTGGTTTAAGCTTTGATGATTCCTGTTGTGTGTGACCTCGGGTTCCTCTGGCCTCGGGTTCCTCATTTGTGTAAGAGAAGAACTGATGTAGAAGATCCAACGACACCTTCCAATTCTCAGGGGCCACTTTCCCCAGGTCAGCCGCACAGCAAACTGCTTATGAGGTTCAAGCAGAAGGTTGCATATATACTGAAGAATCAAAAGGAAAAGATCCGATGATAAGGAAACTTTGGTTCAAAAGCAAACCAAGAACTTGGAGAATATTGGCATGTACGTTGGATGAGGCTGACCGCAACAGGGGAGACAGGTTCTGTGACAAGGGACAGAGCCCTATAATTGTTCAGATACAGAGCGGGGATTGAGGCATTGACAGGGGTCTTAGCATGTAATAAGAGGTATATCGTGTTGGAACACTGCAGTTTGTCCCCACAGCCACACCCAAAATGGGGCTGAAAGTCCCACTGAGGTGAATCTTGAGATGCCAGGGCACTAGCCTGCGTGCCAGAGATCATGCCCCTGTGTACATTTCCAATTAGCAAAATATTGCTAATTAGTCTTCAAATTAAGAAAATTTGGAAAAAATTTGTAGAAAAGTACAAAGAAAAATGTAAATGACCTCTAACTCCATTATTTATAAATAAAACAGCACTTTACCAATTTTTGTCTTGTCTTTTGCTACACAGATATAAAATATTACTAAATTGTAATCTACCATTTTATAACCTACTTTTTCTTTTACTATTACATGGCAAGAAATATTATATGGTCACTTAGCACTTATCCCCCTAGGTTCATCATAATTAACTTGAATATTCTCCCGCTGTAGTACATTTACATTATTCCCAATATTTTTCTCTTAAAATAGTTTTGACTAAACATATTTGTGCAGAAACCTTGACCCTTATTTCTGACTAGTAGAATAGACTCTTAGAAGAACTTGTACATTCTAGAAGTTTCTAACCTATTCCTTTTGTTCTTTTAGTGAACTCCTGTGACGGCAGTGCCAGGCTCATGACTGCTGAGGGAAGAGGCCTCTGTCCTGGTGCTGCCAGAAAACTGGTAGAACTCCTGACCCTGCTGCTGGGGAGCAGGGGACTGGCTTAAAGGAGTGACATCCATGTAGAGGTCTGAGGACAGTAAGAAGTGTCCAGAACACTAATGGGCGAGAGAAGACAGTGTTTTGACAGCTGAATTGGAATGTACGAACATTTTTACAGAGAGTACAGGTACACTCAAGTTACTAAAAAAGCACAATAGTGGGAATTACAAGGTGTCAGAGACAGAAATTGGTAGAGAACAGCAAGGTCATATTGCAAGTATCCTGTGAGGCATTTGAGGCGTTTGGCCATTAACTTGGGAGATAAGAAAGAACCATTGCAATGTCCTCAATCTGAAAGGGAAGTGATCACATCTGCATTGCATGGCAGTCACTTGGGCAGCCTGCTGGGGACTATTAGGAAGGCAGGTGCACTCCTAGGACAGGGAGGGCACCTGGGAGGCTATAGAGGTAATCTAGGTGAGAAAAAATGCCATTTAAATAAAAGAATGATAGTGAGAGTAGAGGAGGAAGTCTCTGGGTTATTTAAAGAGCAAAATTAATAGGGCTCAGTCACTAAGGAGACACGAAGACAGTAGGTTGATCGAGTCAGAGCACTCCTGGGTTTGTCTGACATGTACGGCTGGGCAGGTGGTGGTAGCAGCCAGGCAGGAAGGCACCCAGCAGAGGTGCTGGCTGGGGGCACACAGAGGCTGGGTGCAGTGAGTGTAGCTTTGAATATGAGCATTTGAAGAAGAATTTCAAGTGGAAGCAAAATGAGCTCTCATTCGTATATTTGGAGGAACTACAGGCTGAAGCCTATGGGTTTAGGAGTCACTGATCTATGATAGTGAGATAGAGTGAGGGGTGTGTCTGCTCTTTCTGACCTGAGCCCAAACCTAGAAAGCTAGGGAAATACATCAACAGATATAGAATAATTAGATTTACAAGGAGGAATTATATTCATTATATTTCATTATATTGATTATATTTCATCAGGAAGGAATATTCAGGTATATCACTTGGGTGCAGAGGTAAAAGCTCAAAGGCCAATAAATAACAGACAGCCTACTTTCTGAAGAGGGTGTCTGATCAAAACTAGAAAGGTTTGGCTTCTCTGTGTGGGCCGTACAAGTTTGCCTTTGTATATAAATGTTGAACAATCATTTAGAGAATTATTGCATTTGAAGGGCTACTGACTATTTGATTAGCCTTCCTGTAGCACTTGCTGCAGACACAACCTGCCTGCCAGATGGATGAGATGGCCCAGTGGGGTTCTGTCAGCTCAGAGTGGTTGGGAAGCCAGCAGACACAGGCTGAGAAAGAGAAGCCCACAGTGAAACAGGTGAAAAGAAGTAGTCAGGAAAGAACATGAAGGTTTAAGAGTAAAGAATTGGTTATTAGTGCAGAAAGTAACTGGTACATGCAAGTTAAAACAAAAATGAGATACCACCTTACACCAGTAAGAATGGCACATATTAAAAAAAGTAGCAACAACCAATGTTGGCGAGGATGTGGAGAAAATGGAACTCTACTACACTGCTGTGGGAATGCAAATTAATCCAACCACTATGGAAAGCTGTATGGCAGTTCCTAGTCTACTAAAAATGAAGTTACCATTTGACCCAGCAATTCCACTCCTAGGGAGCTATCCAAAGGACACAAAACCACCGATCCAAAAGAGTACCTGTACCCCCATGTTTATTGCAGCACTATTTAGAATTGGTAAGACCTGGAAACAACCCAAATGCCCAAAATTAGATGACTGGATTAAGAAGATGTGGTACATGTACACAATGGAATACTATTCAGCAATCAAAAAAATAAACTAGAGTCATTTGTAGAAACATGGATGGAGCTAGAAGGGATTATGCTCAGTGAAACAAGTCATAAGGGAATAAGTAAAATATTGGATGATTTCACTTTTAAGAGGAATATAAGGAAACAAAATAAGGGAATAAGAAAAATAATAACAATAAAGAAATCATAACTCAACAAAAACAAAAAGGCAAAGACAAATCAGTGGTACTTTCTGGAGGCGGGGTGAGGGAGAGGCACTGGGATGAAGCAGAAAGAGCACAAGGGACTGAGGTTATGGTGCACTGGTGAAATGGTGGTGGTAATTCCATGGGGATTACAACTGATGTCAAATATATATAAATAAAGGAAAACAATTTAAAAAAGAAGGAAAAAGAGTAGTCAGGAAAGAACATGAAGGTTTAAGACTAAAGGATTGCTTATCAGTGCAGAAAGCAACTGATACCTCAGGTGAAATAATGAAAGTTTGCACTGGGTTTAACCACAAGGCGCTTACTCATTATATTCAGTTGCACAGATTCTATAAAATGTGGGAGGTTGTCATACTGCCTGATGTCAAACTGTGTTTTGTGGGGGGCAGTGTCAAGAAGGAAATACTAGGAGTTCAACAAATCTTTCAAGAGGGCTGGCATTCTGTGGGAGAGAGAATCGAGTGCGAGTGTACCTATGCCCCATTTCACACAAGTTGACATACTGCATCAAAATGCTGTTGGCTTATTTGAACTTTTACCATTTACCTGTTGGTAGTCATTCTGAACATTTTCTCATATGGTTTTGTATAATTTTACTTTCATTATTTACGTCCTTTGTTTGATATTACTCAACATTCTATGTCATATTAGTCAACATCTGATTCATCTTGATGATGGATTTTGCCCATACACACACACACACACACACAATATCTTTGCAGTTATATTTGAAATAAATATGTTTTCCCAGGGTTAGTTTTATTAGTTTTTAAAATACAAAATTATTTCCATTTTTATGATATGATATGTCTCAGTGAACTGTTAGGTTTCAAAAGTTATATGAAGGGTAGCAGTTAACTAGCAGCACTGTTACAGCAATTTCCTGGATAAATTGGGGGCTGGGCACCCAGGGAGGTGAGAGAGACTTAATTGTTACAGCAGTGGGCTCAGTGGGAAAGCTCCTGAAAGTCTGAGCCCGAATTGCAGGAGTGGTAAGGCTTTACACAGTTTGTATGAGGAGGCTTGTCATCCCATCCGTCATAGACTTTCTTATTGTTTGGAAAGAGGGTCAATATAGCCATAGCTAGTACCACGGGCAAGCCATACACCACTGGAACTTTCCACTCCAGTAAGCAGTAGAATCCAAGCAACAGACTCCAAGCAGCAGACTTAGCAACTTCCTGCTTCAGCAGGGTGAGATTACTTAGGGGTTACGGTTACCAATACTTATATACTACGTTTGTAAGAACACTGCTTGAAGGACTGAGCAAGCTCAAAAAACCAGTCTTCCCATGGCAGGAGGAAAGCCTTACTGAGATCCCACAACTAAAAATCATCAGAGTTTTTGATTTTCAGATGGCCTAGTGCCAGTGGACACAGACTCAGAATGACAGCGGCCTCTGATGGAGCACATACAGCTTTGCCTGCGTGTTCCAATACCACACACTTTCAAGTGCCAGGAGACAATGAACTGAAGCCAGTGGGATGTTCTGCCCTTCAAGGACTGACTTGGAAGCCCTTGGGTCTCTAGCTTGAATGTGCTGCCTTGGAAGCAGCCAGTAGCCAGCCAGCAGCTCTGCAGTGCCGCGGTGCTGTTCCCAAACCGGGAGCCGGGGCTCAGCTGCATGAGGGAAACAGAGTGATGGGTGCCAGTGCAGCTGCTCTCCAAAATCCTGGGACATTCTGCTCCCCACTGTGTCTCTGGTGAATCCACTCACCTCCTGGGACTCTGGCCTCTACCCCAGCTCTTGTATACTGGGGTATACATAAATGCATCTTAAAAAAATTTTTTGAGACACTGTGGTTCCCGATGGAGGCATGTCAGATATCATTCACTTAGATGCCTCCAAGCTCACTGTATTTATCCTGGGAAAGTAGTTAGAAGAGACTGCTGAGAAGAACCTCAATAGGGAGACCCATGGAATAAAACCACATAGGTGTGCAGGTCACCTGAGAATGGACATCTGGCACCTGGTCATCTGAAAACTGACATTGTTCCCCACAAAGCCCGGCACTTTATGGGGTGGGCTTTGTGAGTGCTCAACCAGTATTTGTGGAACAAAGGAAGAGACCTGGATAGTCTTTCTGAAAGCCAGCACTGCATACTTTTTGACTCCCTAATTGAGGCTTTGGGCTGCACTCTCCACACTGTACCCAACTCAGGTTACCTGGCTGAGGCTGGTTGAGTAGAATATGAAATGTCTGACTGTCCCCAGTGGCATTTGTTAGCAACTTACTGGGCTAGACTATTAGGAAAAAACCCAAAATACAGAATGGGGTTGGTGGCAAATTTAGCTATTTTATACTTTCTGTCTGTGTGATTTCGAGAAGGTGAAGTAATCATTGCAATTTCCCCATCTGTGAAATGAAGACTGTGAAAGTGATGAAGGACAAAAGAGTAGAGAGGTTGGAAGGGGGGGCACCTTGAGACCAGAGACCTGGCTCTCACAAGGAGGTGGGAGTAGAAGGGATTAACAACTAGTAACGGCAACCGGCACAAAGATTCTTAGACACCAACACCTAGATCATAAGACCCAAGCAAATATCTCTGGAATCCATTGTAATAATCTCCAGAGGGCATTTGCTTGTAGAATCTTCTCAAGCCCTTCCCTACCAAAAGAAGACTCTATCAGTGCAGTCTCTGGGGGAAGCCATCTTACTGCCCACCTGTGACTATGCAGGTGCTTCTCCTCACTAACTCTCTCCTCTGACGGGCAGCAGCTTCCTGCCTGCCTCTGACTGGTGCCATGCTGGGGCTTCTCTTCACTGACCTCCCTCAGTGAAGGCAGCTCTCCTTAAGGCCACCCGCCTGCAACCATGCAGGCCTCTCTCAGCAAACCTGTCCCTCTCGGGACAGCTCTTCCTGCCCATTTGTGTCTGCAAGTGTCCTTTGCTCTTCTGTCCAATTTTCTAATAAACCTGCTCTTTAAAATAATTAACGTCTCTGCCTCATGGGGAAACTCACCTGGGAACTTGCCGCGTGCTGCTGAACAGGGAGGGGACTCTGGTGAAACCTTTCCCAGAGTTGTAACAAGGTGGCCCCCAGGAAAAGGGGAAGTTCCAGGATCCCGGTCATGCCCTAAGTAGAGTGGAGCTGAGCAGGGATAAGAAGATGCTGGAGAGAGGAGATAGAAGAACAGAAGGAAAGGAGGAAGAAGGAAGCAGGATGGAGAGGCAGCATGGAGACCTAGAGGTGGCATGTGAAGCAGAGGGACAAGTTTCTTCACAAGAAACTGTGCTTGCTTCTTGGTCTTGGACTGGTTGGAACAGATGTGGGTGAGATACCCCTGGGGAGATTAACTATGGCAGCTCTCATCTTGATTTTGATTTTGCTCTTTTCCTCCCAGATTTGTCTGACTCTTTCTGACCCTTTTCTATGGGTCTCTACTGAAAGGTCCTTTAGACGTGTGGCAGGTTTTTGGGCCTTGCTTTGGGCCAATCCTATTTGACTGGACCTTTACCCTCAAGGAGATGGGTAACTTTGGATGCTTGACTTAGTAACTATATTCTTTGTCTTTTCTGTATTGTTCCCTAATTGTATTAAAGTTCCTTTCCATTAAAGGCCCTATATGTTTGTCTTGATGTGGCGGATGGCAGAACCCATTTAGAGAGAGCAGGTTTGGGGGTTCTGGGGTGCCCCTCTCCCTGCCCTGTAACAGAGTGAACCCAAGAACCCCACACTCCAAACCCACTGACTTCAAAAACTACATCAAAAGCACCTATTGCAAAGATTTGCTTTGCGAATTAAGGAGTAGATGCGTGAATAGTTGTTACTATTATTTTAAGCAGCAGCAGCTGCAGAGCTACTAGGTCAGCTGCTTTTTCTTAGGAGGACTCCAAGAGAAGTTAGAGTACCCTGGAAAACTTCAGGAGGTCACATCTCTGATTTCCAGCTCTGTGCTTTGCCCAGAACCTTCCCTCTGTCCCAGCCCGGAGGCAGATGGCGGCTGCGCTCCGTGCATAGGTTTTGGAACAGAAACTGCTATTTTTGTTTTCCAGAAGGGACAGCGGCTGCCGGCTGCCCTCTCTGCAGTGCGGTGGTTGTGCTCCAACCTCAGAAGGCATAACTGGCAGCTGAGCAGAGGAGTTCAGTGACCAGAGGAGCCCTGACATCCTGTCTGCATGAGAAAGGAACTGAGAGGCCCAGGGGGAGGGAAGGAAGAGAGTTGCCCCTGCTCCTTAATATTTGTGGGGTTGGCGTCTCCAGCCTGTGTGGTCTGGCCAGGCTGCACTTCAGTGCTGCTGTGCTGTGGACATTGCGTTCTTGTAACTTTAAATAGTAAATAAGTACTTCCTCGGCGACAAGGTGACTTTGTCTTTTTTTAAATTTATTAATTATATTTGACATCATTTGTAGTCCCCAGGGCGTACCCACCACCATTTCACCTCAGTGCACCATCACCTCAGTCCCTGTGCACCCTCTGCCCTCATCCCCGTCTTTGCCCTCCCCCTTCCCATCCCCCCATGGTCCCTTTGGTTTATCCTGGCTTTTTGGTCTTGTTGAGTTTTTTTGTTTACTTTTGGTTATAATTGCCCAATTCCTTGAGCTTATTCTT
>JAGFMF010011493.1:3278388-3425315 GCA_019455555.1 Galemys pyrenaicus
CATCGTGTATATGTACCACATCTTCTTGATCCAGTCCTCTACTTTTGGGCTTTTGGGTTGTTTCCAGTGTTTTTTTTTTTTTTTTTCATTTCACCTTTTCTTCCCTAGCCACCACCCCCCAGCCCCATCCCAGCCCCAACCTGAGAGGCAGGGTGGATATAGAGAAAAGAGCATTGTTCTTAAACCTGTTTCACAGCACAAAGACTGAGAAGGGCTAAGAAGGGGGGAACATAGAGAGTAAATGGGAATTATTGCGTCCTTTGTTTTCTCTTTTAAAATACGAAAGGGACACTTAACCACCATCCAGATGATACCACAAGTTTTTTCCTTCTCACAAGGAAATATTTGAAGGAAACATCTGTCTTCCGCCTTGACCCCTTCAGTTTGTTCCAATCTCTAGTTGCAGTGAACTGTTGTCCTAGAAATAAGAACAGGATCAGCAGGTTAAATTGCCTGGTTTTGTCTTTCTAAGGAGGACTGTGTGCAGTTCTTGACCTTGTGTACAAAGTGATAGCTTAAGGCTGTTGTTACCTGGTTTAACTACATCGAAAAATGGAAGCATCTAACACTAGCTGAGCGTGTGGTAGCCCCTTATCCTGTGTGGCCATAGAGAACTGGAAGTTGCTATTGCAACTGAGGGACGGAGTTATTAGAATTTAAATGGAATTAGTTACCATCAGTGGTTAGTGGCTACTGTACTGTGCTGGGGCTGCAGGCGGCATCCCCAAATGTGGACTGACTGCACCCCTAAAAATTTCTCCTCTCACAGCAACTTTCATGTGGCAATGAGGCCTAGGGCAATTTAGGGGTAATTAGGCAGTTTAGGGAGTGGACAGGTGGGGCCTGGGGAAGAATTAGAAAAGAATGGCAAAAGAGATAAAGGAAGATCCTGAGATGGGACAAAATTCTGGGGGGAACTAGTAAGCACCCCAGGACTAAGGGAAAAGGGGACATTTCAAAAACAGAGCGATAAGGGATGCAATGTAGTTGAGTGAGTGAGACCACCTAGAAACAACCAATCACAAGGAGACTAGTGGATCTTTGGAGTGACTAGGGAAAGAAGGTCTATATTCCCTGAAGCTCAATTCCACTTCAGCTCCCTTGCCCCTCCCTGGCCTGGTTCCATTGGCCTGGGAGTCTCACTTTATTTCTGTTCCTTTCCTTCTCAATAAACTCTCTTTTTCTAAACAAATCTGCCTCTTCTCCCTGCTTGCCTGAGCATGTGCGGAGCTCCTTCTGCGGCTTCGTGAGACACCAGCCCGTGGTGGTCTAGTGGCTTGGATTCAGCACTGCCACTGCAGCCTGGGGTCCATTCCTGGCTGGAAGACTAGGCTGAAAGAAAACCTGCAATTACGGTATTAGCAACTATGCATTTTGGATATTTGGCATGAACTTTTTTGGTTGTGTTTTGAGATAGAAGATTGGAGGGACTTTCTCCTTTTCATTCTTTATGAGATAATATTGGTTTACAACACTGTATATGTTTTCGGGTTTAGATCTGCATGCCTTCAAAAATATGTCATTACACCATGCACATTATCAAAGCACCCATAATCCTGCACCTAATCCCATGGGTCCTCTCCCGTATTTGCTACTACCCCACGCTGCTATCCTCATTTCTGCAGTCAGATTTCATGTGTTTGTTTTGCCTTGTTTTGTCTGTACCTTTGATTTGTTTCTTTATACTCCACATGTGGATAAAATCATCCAGTAATTGATGGATAGAATGACCCAGGAAAATCATCATTTTCCTTCTGACTTATTTTGCTTATATAATCTCCTCCAGTTCCTTTCATGTTCTCACAAAAACATGATTTCATCTCTTTTTTAAGGCTGGGTAGTATTCCATTGTGTATATAAACCACATCTTCCTTATCCACTCATTTCTTATTGGGCACTTACTGTGCTTCCATATCTAGTCTATTGTAAATAGTGCTGTGATGACCACAGCAGTGTATAAATCTCTTAGAATTAGTGTTTCTGTGCTCCTACAGAAGCCCCAAACTGCATCAGACCCTTTAGCTACAACCTAGCTGTGCTATCAGCAGGTTTTGCTAATAGTGACTGTCTCCTGAGACTAAGACATGAACAGAGTGACCAGAGGGCTGTGGGCTTGGTTCACAAGCAGGCACAAAGGAAAGCTGCAGATTTTGTCACAGACTACACAGATACGTGCTAAGGCCAGATGGGTGGGGCAGGGACTTGTACTTCTTAGGACTTCCAATCTAGCCACCAGTAGCTCCATGCATCGGCTCAATGCCCATCCAGCAATCCATTCTCTCTTAAGGGAGGAGAGTATTGGCCCCACTACTATAAGCTAGGAGCTACTGGGAGGCCATGTGGAGCAGGGGTGTGTGCCCAGGTATGTCAGCTCCACCCCCACCCAGCTGCCAGTGTTCTTTTAGGGAAGAGCACTTGCCCACTTGCAGTGGGCTGGTTGCTAAGGGGAAGCCCAGAGAGATCAGATTGGGGCGGGGCAATGCCTCTCCCAGTATCCCCATATTTTTCCTACTGGAACTATTTCTAAGGTTTTCCTACTGTTTCTGGTGGCTTCTGTCTTACCCCCTTAGGAGATGCTGATAGTTAATACCTCAGTTCTATTTCAGGGGCAATTGCCCCCTTGCTGATGCCAGTCCACTATGCTCATGGAAGAAGAGAAGACACCAGATTGTTGCTAGTCTGCAACAATCTGCCTCTCTCCAGAATGACCAATTTTGTTTTATCTTTCCACTGTGGGAGTAGGTCTAATTTCTTATAAAGGAATGAGGTTTAAAGCTCATTAAAACACAGAAGTATGTTATCTCCTAGGATAGATAATGCTTATACTTAAAAACTTTTCCTGCAGGTTCCAAATCACAGGATAGAATAAATAATTTCTAGGATTCTGAAGACTATCGTGATGCTTGTTCAGACCTTGGAATGAGCATGCCCTTGAACCCTAATACAGAATGTAGGGACTGAATATTGAAATGATGATGAGGCTGCTGTCACTGATCAGGGCAGTCCAGAAGGTGACACAGTGAGGTCCCAACCTGAGCTAAGTGGCTGAGGTCCCAGTAGGAGTACTTTGGAGAAATGACAGGCTCAATAACTTACTAAGTTAAAAGAACAAAGAAAAAGGGAAACCTTGAGCAGAGATGAGAGAACAGATGAAAACTAGCCTAATGGAAACCAGGTTCCTAAGAGAAATGAGCAGATGGCCAAGATTAGAAATAGCAGCAGCAGCAGCGGCATATTTAAAGTTAAGGGTGGCAGTTCCTTATGACACAATAATGTAGCCTTAGCAAACGCAGAGAGCCTGAGAACCCCCCAGGGCCAACAAGCAAGAACAGCTGGACTCAAGAAGAGCGAGGACATTAACAAATGTTGGTGAGGTTGAGGTGAAAAAGGAACTCTTATCCACTGTTGGTGGGAATACAAGCTGGTACAGCCTCAATGGAAAATGTGTAGTAATTTTTCAAGAAAACAAAACTGGTATTTACCCAAATAAAATGAAAAATCTAAGACAAAAAGATCAATCTACATAACAGCCTATTTACAATTGCTAAATCATGAACCAACCCAAGATCCCTTCAAGGGAGGAATGGATAGAAACCAGAGCATTTATTCAATGGAATATTACGCAGCTGTAAAGAAAGATAAAATGGTGGCATTTTGTAAAGAATGGATGGATCTTGAGGTGATTATGTTGGCGTGGATCAGTCAGAAAGTGAAAGACAAATTTTGGATAGTCTCATTTTTCTACCAAACATAAATACCCAAAAAACAATCACACATGAACAATAGGAGAAATAAAAATTTGAAGTTGGCAAAAAGAAGAAAATGGTTACCAAAGGGGATAGAGGAAAGGATAGAGAGAATGGGGGGTGGGAGACAGATTGTGTATGGGCACAGGTAATTTGGTGGAAGGGATAAAAAAAGAAATGAAGCTATATGCAGAAAGAGGTTACTTTTTTATATCTAAAAAAAGAGAAGAGTGAGGACAAATAACAAGATTGCACTTGGAATGTGGGCCATGGATCTTATCTCTATTGTGCATGGCATGGCTGGTACTAGACATATTTTAACACCTCCCTTGTGTAGGGGATTTGACATTTATATATTATTGAAACTATGAGCTGGATAATATTATTCCCATTTTATGTATGAATAAACTGAAACTTACAGTGGTTGAATCTAGTATTCTGGCTTTTGTTTGACCAGTGGATACTCTTTCTTAGGTTTCCTTTGGAATAATTCCTTCTTTTCTGTAAAAAAATCCTTTCAAACTCGTTAGGGATTATTCTCAAATCTCTCTCATCTTTCTCACTTAGCACAGTGTTAACTACTCTTCAGTAGTAACTGCTCTTTAGCAGTTTACTCTACCATCTCCTTTGTAGTCTGAATCACTCCTATTCAAGGAACAGCGAAATGAAATTTCCTAAAAATTGGAAAAGGTAGAATCCATAGACAGTAGAATAACATTTCTAATTTATTGTTTCCATAGAAAATGCAAAAAATTAATTGTTGGTAATTCTATTTACAAAAGATAATACAGTAAGGTGGACCATTTTCAAAATTAATATCCACATTCAGTAGCATTGCAATAAGCAAAAAGCAATTAGCTATAAAATGTAGTGATGTAAATTATCTCATTTATAATAGCATTTATAAAAGTAGTGAAAGCACTTACTTAGAAATGTAAGAAGAAATGCATAGGACATTTATTTTTATATTATGTATACTTTTTTGAAGGATATAAAAAATAAAATTGAATAAATGAAAAGACTTACCTAATTCTTGTTAGATGCTTCACTATTGTTAATATAGTTTAAAAATTGCATAGTAATTCTGACTTTTGTTCCTTTATTCATTCAATCATTCATTATAATTCAAAGATCAACTATGTATGTGTTGTTATATACATAGTAAATGATGGGTGCAATGCTTGACCTAAATGCTCAATAAATGTTTGATGAATAAAAGAATGATTAAAGTAGTCATTTAGTAATGTTTTCTCTAATTTTCCTCAGTTATTCTTATGCACTAGTTTTTTCCCCCTCCTCTCACTTCTAAGCTCCTAATTAAAGGCTTTGTGTAGAATAAACACTTGACTGGACAGTCCAAGTTCAGAGTACTAACTACATTAAGACATCTCTCTTAGCATCATACTTATCCAAGTGAGGACTGTGCTTGGTTTGGATTAAGCCAGAACTGATTCTGGTCGCCTCCAAGTTAGCTCATATTGACTTGGGTCCCCAGTCATGATATAAGACACTATGAAAGAGAACCAGAAAGATTTTGGCTCATATGAGTTAGCTTTATTCAAAGCAAGTTATGTCACTGACAGTTTCCAGATTAATAATAGTAAAGTTTTCAGAAAAACATTTCAATTCTTTATACAACCAACCTTATGAACCTGAACAATTTGGTGAGCTACTATTTTTCAGCCCCAGGTAAGATGCTACAGGAAAGATAAGAAGTATCAGCGTCTCTTAAACATGGAGGTGCTAGTACACAGGAAAGAATTTCAGATGGTGTAGAAGCAAAATGAAAAGGGCCTAATGAAAAAGTCCTCAAACCAAACCGCAAGGCATGTGGAACATCTAACATGGAGAATACCACAGAAAGATTCAGGTAACATCTTTCAGCCCGAAAATGGGATTCTAATTTGCCTAAGGCCTCTTCATTAGGTGCTTGTTTTGTGTAACACTTTACAAGCCATTAGCAACATAACAGTCCTTGGGAGTTCTCTTCTAGGGTAGCGCTTGTGTCATGTGCTCTGTGGCGAGCCTCCCCATCAGCGCACAACTCAATGACTTTCTAGGCTGTTTCCACCAGCGCCCCACAGAGGACACTTTTTTCAAGAACTTATGGGTGGAGAGTGAATATACCTGCAGGACCGCTGGCATCATGAACTTTTAGCAAAATAAACCACAGGTTCAGTGACAAGCTGACCTCAAAACACCTATTCAGGAACCATGAGAGGCTGGTGATGAAGCAAACAGCTGTGAAGGGAAAAAGGGACTATTAGAGGAAAAAGAAAATGTGATGTTCAGGTAAACCTTAAAAATGTCAGGGTTAGGGGGCCTCCCTGGTGGAGTAGTGGGTTGAGCACCACACTGTGAAGCATCCGTGGCACAGCAGCGCGAGTTCGATCCCTAGCCAAGAAGGGGACCCACATGGCACAGCAAACTCTCCTGCCTCGCCCGCTGTTCCCCTCAGCAGTGTATTTCCATCGATCTGCCTGTTCTGCTCCCCACTCTGTCTCTGGTGAATCCTCTCACCTCATGCGACTCTGGCCTGTACCCCAGCTCTTGCATGCACAAATAAATAAATCTTAAAAAAAAAAAAAAAAAACTTGTCAGGGTTAAAAAACTATAGTAACAGACTAAATGAAGGAAGCGTTATTAGCTCAGGAAAGAGAAGCCCAAAGGATAACTCCAGTAGGGGCTTCACATATACATACAGGATTTTTAGAAATAGGAGACACCAGTGCTTTCATGTCTTAAGCTGAAGTTTATATGATTGAAGCTGTATCTGAAAGTAGATTTTATTTCTTCAGTAAATAGTTACTGAGTGTCTCATACATTACCCAACTGTTTAATATTAAATTTTGTATATCTAGAGTGTATAATACATTGTGCTAGTATTGAGAGTAACAAAAAAGCTTCATGAGACTTAGTCTTTCTGTATAAGGAGCTAGTGTGAATAAGTCTTTGAAAAAATTGTGTGATTGTTTTAATAAGCAGATATTTTAGAGATATTATAGTGAATGTGGGCATGCTCTCATGAAAACTTTAGTCAAGTCATGTTCTATTTATCTATGACATTATTTTCATATCCTAATCAAGGTTGAGAAAGTTATTAAGCTGCTTCTGAGTATGTGAGTGTTAATGATTTATTGTTTGTAGAGAAATGGAAAAATGAAGGCAAAACAGATTTGTGGAAACAGATGCTTTTTACCAACTTAATACCAATAAAAGAATGGTGTACATTGTGAGCTGAAGTCTTTAAAATCAGCAAATTCTTTATTTATTTACTATTTACTATTTCCTCCCGAAGCAGATAGTCCTAGTCTGTACAAAATACAGCACGAATTGAAACAAGTTTCTGACAGTCGAAGTCTGCTAAGACTAGTCCAAGTAACCCATCAAGCTTCAGTTACCCAGACAAGCAAAACTGGCCTTTCCCCAAAATGTTCATGAGTAGTTGCTTGTTCCAAACGCAGATCTTGGTAAACTTGCATTTATGCACTTTCAGTTAAAGTATAAAATCAATAAACAACTACTTTTCCTAAAATTGTGCAACCTGTAAGGCTAATCAAATTTCAAATTAACAAGCTCCAAAACATTTAATCTGAAAAATTTACCCTTGAGGGGCATTGAAAACAGGACATGATTTAGGTTCTTAGTGTTGACTTACATTGTAACAGGGTCAAGTACTTTCATCTTCTTACCAACATTCATTAGGATGTGATCCTTTCCACTCATGAATCACATTATTAAATTTTAGTTACCTTATTGAAAGGATGCATGAATTTAGGCTTAGTTGGATAATTTCTTGTTCTAGCATAGCATTGTGGAAACGTATTCACATTTAAATTTTGCCACTGTGCTAAAATTAATGAGTCTGTATTTAAAGCATGAGAGTATTTAAAATTGCCTGTCCAATGAAAATGTTACTTAATTACATTATAAGAATCTGATAACTTCTATGAATTGCTACTTCACTGGGCAGAGGGGATTCTGGTCCAGAAGTTTCCAGGTATCTGGTTTCTTAATTGCTAACATTAAACTGGTACTCAAAAGGAAATGCACCTTTGATTCAGTCAGTCAGGCACGTGTCCTGAAAGGCAGCTGTGTATGGGGGATTGTCTAGATCCTCTCAGGAGACGAGTGGACATCTCCACAGTTTGCAATGACAGAGCACATACAAAAGCCCAAAAAGGCTGACAGGAAAACCAGGTCTGTGCAGATATGCCGGGGGATTTACCTACAGCACCACTGGACCACCGTGCTTATGAGATCTGTGGGCCAGTGAAGACCTTTATGGTCCTCCCTTTTCAACTTATTTTTATGTTTACGATTTATTATATCTTTATCCACCTAATTGAAGTCCCACAAAAGGAGAGTTTATGTATTTACTTATTTATTTAGGACAAACAGAAAAAAATTTAATTATATAGGTAGAAGAATTTACATGGCTATAAACTCCAGAGTAAATGAGAGTGACTGAGGGGTTATTTCTGAACTAGGGGGTAGGATGACATCTGGGGTGAAAAGGAGAGTAGGGAGGTCTCACGTGGAGAGGAGAGGGTGATTTGTATGGGAAAAAAAAAATGGATTCTTTAGATGGTTGCACTGTCCATACCATAGATTTCTCCAGTAGGATATTTCTAGAGATGACTGGCTAAATTCATTCTTTAAGGTAATGGTGGCAGTTTCCCCTGAGCCTGCAGGGCTTCTGTAGACTTTAGAGCCACATGCCAGTGGCAAACCTTGGGAAAAGTTGCTCTGGATATCTTTAAAGTCTATAGATACCTTCTAGATGCTGATGGCATCTGGCATATAGTGAACTCTCAATATTTGTTGAATGAGTGAATTGAATAATTTCCAGGGTGAAATGAATCAGCAAATATAGTTGAAGAAAATTTCCCAATCAATATGGACGTATATCTGTGATATTTTCCTTCTACTCTTCTATCTCAGCCAAAAAGGCACTGGAATTCATACCTGTCAAGGAAGGGCAACTTCTGGTTTCAAACTGAAAGTAAGTAATCAGGACTTGTGGAAAATAAATCTGTTCTTTAAAAAGATTAAAAAATAAAGTAAGCTGGTTGCTTGGAGGTTAGCTGCAAACTGGTTGAAAAACAAACAAAAAAAATTCAATCACCCATAAGTAACTTGTGTGAGTGAGGTTTCCTTCAGGAACCTGAGTTTTGACTGATTTAACTCATTTCTTTGGAGAGATCAGGTCAAATGAAATCGGAATTGTTCCTTGGAGAAAACAAAATTAAACAAAGCATCTGTTGCCTTCTGAATCAAACTATCAGAACAGATCCTAACCTCAAGTCACAGAACAATTTAGAGAAACAGACACCTCCACAGACACATATGCCACACATACCTATGAATTTACACAACTAATTGATGAAGCAACACGAGGGGAGTAGATCTTGAAACACTCTTATTTATTTTTTAATGGAAACTGTGTTAATACTAGACATCAGTTCTTGGTTGTTTTTTTTTTTTCATACTAAAACAACCTTTGTGGCCCCAGATTTCAAAGAATAGAGTTTACATATTTCCAAACTCTCCCCATGTATATGTGATACAATTGCTATCAGCTGTTGTTCAATGGTTGTTAAAAAAAATCCACTGTGGAAACATTTTGGGTTTAGCCTGGGAATTCTCAGTGCTGTGCTAATGATTCAATTTGCCTTGATTCTTCAATCAAAGGAAACACAATCTAATTTCAAATTAAAGTAAATGGGAAATGGATGGGTGTTACCTTGTAGGCAAAACTCAAACAGAAGTAGCCTGATTCCGTGAAAGAAAACCACCTGGGGAAAAACTCGGTATTTTTAAAAAAGATTTGTTTATTTATGCATACAAGAACTGGGGTACAGGCCAGAGGTATGTGGGGGGGGGGTGAGAGAGTTAACGAGAGACAGAGTGGAGAACAGAACAGGCAGATTGACTGAAATACACTTCTGAGGGAAGCAGCGAGAGAGGCAGGAGAGACCCAAGTCTCACTATCTTTTGTTTTCCATTCTCTTTCAATGGTGTTTTTTCGTCCCCTTGTTTTTTTTTTTTTAATTTCATACCCCTTTTCTCCAATGTTTCTCCATCTCTGGGTCTGCTATCAGCAAACAGGGACTGGGATCCTGCAGCTTTGCCCCTAAAGTTCTGAAGTCCCCAAGCGAGGACTAGTCCTCTGTTCTCATCTCTCATGAGCTGAGTCTTTACAGTTGCCTTTAAGGTCTGACCCTGACACTCGGCAGTAGCAGCCAGACTGTGTTTTATTGATCGCTGGATTTAAAGTCCATCATCAGCCTGTAAGGGATATAGAGTGCGAAGACTTGGAAACAGGTGCCCTCATTGAGAAATCAAGTTGCTAATTGCTCGTTCACAAGTTGGAGAAGGCAATGATTTAACCACAGAGGGAGAAAGTAGGTGTTCAAAGCCAATTAAGGATAGATTCTTTTTGAAATATCTGTGGGTTGTTGAGCGGAAGAGAAATTGTTGAAAAAATTATCTGAAACTAGACATCCCAAAACTGTGGTCTCAGAAGTCCTAAGCTCCCTTAGGATTCTTGTTAATGATTTCATTTCCAGCCTCATGATGTGTACTTATGATGTGTTGTACAAATGGTCCACTGGGGGAACTCTTTTTAATAACCTACAAGTTTATGTTTCTTGAAGCCCTGTTGGTAATTTTTTGCTTTGTCTCTGATATACTCATGTTCGGGTAGGAATCAGAAATAGAGAGCAGCATGAGAACTGAGGTTGGTACCCGGGGTAGTGAGGCCTTCACAACATCCTGGCATTTCTGGATACTGCCTGACTTCTGAGGATGGTGGGACTCATCCAAACAGAACAAGGGATTTCTACCCATCATGTTTCAAGCCTTTTTGGAGAGTCTGGAGAGAGAGGAGCAACTGGTTGGCATGGAAGCTGGAGGGAGCAGAGCTGAGTTCAGGGCAGTAAGTGGCCAGAATCTGCCCCTGGGTCCCTAACATAAAGATGCATTAAGAAGAGTGGGTCCCTTGGGTCAGGTAGGATACAAATTTAAGGGGTTTGGATGTGGGAGATTAGTGAAAGAATGCTTAAAAGTTGGGCTGTTGTGCAGTTATTTCCTTGACACCAATTTAATGGTTACTATTTGGTGTCAGACACCTGCCACGTGATCTCACATGCATGTGAACATCCTCGACATCAAACTAAACTAAAAAGACCCTTGGGTAGGTACTATTTTCTCATTTTACAGAGAGATTTTATCTATTCAGGAGGTTCAGAGCTGGGATTTGGCTTTGAGTTCGATTGGCTTCATTCATTGACGCAACAACTAACTTGCATACGTACCTACTAAATGCCACATACTATGCCAAATGATAGGAACAATGAACAACCTGCTGTGGTCTTTGTCCTTAAAGACTCCCTAGACTGTGGGGAGAGACAAGCAAGCAAGACTGAATAGCAAAGTGGTTGGGAGGTAGAACTGCCTTGACTGCCATACAGTTAAGTGTCAAGCCTTAAGGAATGCGGCTTGGGAGGGAACACCTCAGGCAGAGGGATCAGCATGGGCAAAGGTGGAACACCCCAGAGAAAGGTGTTTGGAGAGAAGAGAGAAGGTCAGTAGGGATCTGTGAGAGCAGAGAGCTATGACTGAGAGGAAGGCTGGGCAGGGAGTGAATGTCTGCTGTGGGCTGAGGCCAGCACTGCCCAGCTTGAGGACAGAGTGCTTCCCTTCCCATGTCAGTGATGTCATGTTGACACAAATACACTTGATGGTATTGATACAAATACAATTTTATATATAAATACAATTTAGCACAGAAATCGACATAGAACTGGTTGATTTTATTTTTTTATTATTTTTTAAAGGTTTATTTATGCATACAAGAGCTGGAGAACAGGCCAGAGGTATGGGGTGGGGGTGAGAGGGTTCACCAGAGTGGAAAACAGGTAGATCTACTGAAATACACTGCTGAGGGGAGCAGCGGGGGAGACAGGAGAGGTCTGCCGTGCCATGTGGCTCACCTCCCTAGCCAGGAATTGAACTTGTGCTGCAGTGGCTGCTGCAGATAGCTCCATAGTCTGAGACTCAACCCCTTGTGCCACCAAGGAGGCCTCAGAGTTGGTTGATTTTAGTTCCTGCCTACGGCAGCTACTTGGATGATAGTTTGTTCACTCAGGGGAGACAATCTAGGGAAGGGTCATCTCAGCTTCCAGTGAAGATGTCAGATTGGGTTACTTGGGGTGACAAAGTAGGGGTGCCAGTAGGTGGTTAGATACCTGGATCATACTCTATCTGCTCACACTGTCTTCTAGGAACACAACATTTCAGCTCTACTTCAGTTTGGTGTTATTTATCCTGTTCTAGATCCTGTATTAAATTTATGAACCACCAAGAATTTGCCATATTTGAGAACTATGTACCTTGGGTGGTTTCCTTGGGGAAGTAAATTTAGGTGAAAGTTTAAATTGAACGTTGAACATTGCAATGTGCAGTGCACATTGGCGGACTAAGGCAGGCAGTGCCACTTTTGTTCTTCAGGCTGAGGGGTGGGGACAGATTGTAACAACCTATCTTTAAGGCAATGGGATTTTTTCCCCCCTCACCATTGTTTTGTTACAGAAAATGACCAACCCCAAAGCTTCCCCTGAACTTCCATTCTCTCATTGTCCTACTCTCCTTCTCCTTGGTTAGCTGGAGCATATCTATGCAAAACTAAGCTGAGATAATCATGTACTCCACCCTTCACCACTGTGGATTCACCAGGATCACTCTTTGACCAAAGGTGGATAGTAAGACCCTCTCTTGGGATTCTTACTCCTGTTACAGAAACACTGCCTGTAGAACTCCACAACTCAGTCAGACAGACAAGCTGACACACACACCCACCCACACCCACACACACCCATAGAGATGCCAAAACAGAGATGGTGAGAAAGGTCCTAGGGGCAGACCCTGGAGCCCAGGTGCATCTCTGCCCTCCCAGAGGGCTGGTGGTTTCATTCACCTTTGATTACAAAAGCCAATATATTCCTTTATACATTAGACAGGGCCTAAGTGGAGGTGGGTGTTTATGACTCCAACTTAAGGAATCTTGATAGAGAAACTAAACCAAAACACATCTCTTGTCCTGGTGCCTCTTTATGTGTGTTCTTTGCTGTGCCGACCCAGGGAGAGGTGACGTCTAACAGCTGTCAGGCTCCCTCCTTGTCCCTTCTTGCCTCTTGCTCTGCAGATTCCAATGTACTTTTCAAGTTGTCTGATTTCATAACTGTCTTTCCTTTCATTGTTCCTTAAAGATTGTCTGAGCTTTCAATTTATTTGTCACATGAGGATATAAATTTGGGAAAAGGGAAATAACTGTGATTAGATCTTTTTGAAACAGATAGGCATGACACGATAACTCATGCTTTTTCTTTTTCTAGAAGTGCTAGAGAAAGAAAATTCCATAATTTATAAATTAGAGGACATTTCTCCACTATCACTCTCATCAATAATCAACATCTATTGAGCACTTTTATAAACTCGGCACTTGGAATTGAAAGAGATTTAACATGTTTTTCATGTCCTCAAAAGTCTTGCAGTCTGTGTTAACCAAATACAGAAAATCAACTGGTTCTGCAGTAAGAGAGATATTGTTGATAAATGGACAAAACAATGATCGATAATTATTTTGTGTATGTTTAAGGCATAAAATGTATGTTATAAATACTATAAGTGAAGCAAGATCCAAAGAGAAGCCCCCATGACTGAAACTTTGAACTATTACCGCGATTAGAAAGACAAAAATAAGACTAAAACAGAAAAGCAAGGCATCTACAATCCTATTATGTACCATGCCTGTTACCTTTGTGGAATAGGGAGGGGGTATAGGGGGCCTCAGTTGAGATGAGTGGGAGGTTTGCCGGCATCCAACTTTTTTGTTCTATATGTTTTATTATTATTTTTTAAGATTTATTTATGCATACAAGAGCTGGGGTACAGGCCAGAGTCCAGGGAGGTGAGAGGATTCATCAGAGACAGAGTGGGGAGCAGAACAGGCAGACTGACTAAATCACACTGCTGAGGAGAGCAGCGGGCACAGCAGGAGCGGTGTGGTGCACCATGTGGGTCCCCTCCCTGGCCGGCAGCAGGGACTGAACTTGTGCTGGAGTGGCTGCGGTTTGCTTCACAGTGCGTTGCTTAACTCGCTGTGCCACCAGGGAGACCTTCTATATGTTTTAAGTATATTCTCCCATATGTATGTAGAATAATTTAAATGCTATTTTCTTAAAAGGCCACTGAAAAACATGCAGCTAAAATAGTAAGAGATCAAAATTTACGTGAATTTTGAAAAAAAAAAACTCCACTTGCTTTACTTAAAGGACATTTACTCTTGTCACTTGGTTTTCATATTTTTATTTGCCAATTTCAAAGCCCTGAGATATTTCTGAAGTTTCTGAATTTTCTAATTTTTGAGTTGTAGCAATCTGCACATTTTGCTGAACGTTCCACAATGCTTGTTGCTTGTGTTTTTCTCTAGCTGTTTGAACATCCTGTGCTTAGCTATCTGGGAATTATTTGTCTCAGTCTTCTTTGCAGAAATCAACAGTGTTGAAATAAAGAAGTTATGCTTGAAGGTGGTGTTCTACATTATTATACCAGGGTTACTCTAGAAAGATAAACTGCAGACTTAACAATACTCATATGAACAAAATATTTTTCATCGTAAATATGCGTTATTAAAATAATCAAGAAAAGGAAGAGATAGTAATAGAAGTGATGATTCACTGCTAACAAGGTTACAGTTAAGTAGACAATTTTATAAACATCAAATGGTAGCACAGATTAGTTCAACTTCCCTAGGAATGTATTATAAGAACATAATTAAATATTTAGGTAAGATTCATTCACTAAGATTTTTTAAAGAAAATTTTAACTTCAACAAATAAAAATGCAAAGGAAGGGTTTTATTTGATCAGTTTATTATCATTTAAAATATATTAAAATTTTAACATAGCAGAAGCAGGAATTTTAATTGTAAATGGCAGTCTACAAAAACTGCAAAAAAACCCACAGAGAAACAAAAGTTTACATCAATCAATAATATTAAAATTCCATTTAGGTAAATATCTAAATTAATGCAATCCATCCATACTTCTTAGAGAAGACTGCTTTTGTTTCAAGGATCTAAAGTTTGAGAAACTCTTCAAGGACAATCAACTTTCTTAAACCATAAGATTCTTAATTAAAGAAATGGTCGATCATTTGTCTATTTCCACACCCCCCCAATAAAGAAGACGGGGTTCCACTTCCATGCGGGCACTTGTTGCTCTTGATGTGGGTACATCTAAGAGGCTCCTGTCTTTCCAAACTGTGGGACTGATTCCACATAACTTAGGTCACTTAGACACACAAATAAGGTCAGATAACAGCTTTCTACTTTCGAGGTCTTCTCATTTTAAGGGTGTATCTGTTTGTGAAGATACTCACAAAGCTCAGATGTAACCGTGCTCCTTATTACATATACTCAGACAGACCCAGGGCAACTCCATCTCTCTGGCCACACTCACAAGAAGCTGGAGGATCTGGGCTAGGTCTGGAGTCTGCCCGCAGCCAATGCCAAGGTCAGGACCAGGTCTCCTCCAGCTCAGCCTGTAGGGCACTGTTCTTCGAGTGTCCTGGGCAGGTCTTGTCGGTTCTGCTGAATGCCCAGGCTATCCATTCTCATGCTATTCCTGGGCACGCTCTGGGAGCCTGAGGAGCCAACTGAGAAATAGTAATGGAACTAAAAGGAGAATCAATGAATTACGAAACTCTGTGCTTATTATGATGATTTTTTTAAAGACTGATACTTTCCTGAGTAAAGTACACAAAAATCTCACATGAAGTCTTTTTAAAACACCAGGCCTCTATCTCTTACATTCACTGCACGCAGATGGCAAATTCAGCCAAGCTCAGATGTTCTGGTGAAAACATTAATGTATTTACGAATATTGTCTTTCTAATATTTTACCACTTGAGAGCTTTATGCTTGCAATATGGAAAAAGGCGTTTTTCACGGCGAGGAACAGAAACAGAGATGCGTATAAGGGCTTCTTTGGTCTGTCTGTTGCAACACGTCAGAGCTGGAAGGACCCCAGCGAAGGCAAAGACGTCACACACTGCAAGTGTGCTTGGGCCTCTGCATTGCTGGCATGGGTTAGCCCTCCAGACCCTCAGAACACACAGACCACAGACATTTCAGAAGGCCCAGATTAAATACGGACACGGCCATGGGACATTCAAATCAGATTAACACGGGCCAGAGTTATTGCTGAAGGAACAGGGTCCGGTGCGGCAGCAGCTGGGTGGAGTCTACGCCCTGACCTCCTGGCCTGAGAAGGCGTCTTCTTCAGTGAGGTCCTGGGAATGCCGGAACATGAGGATAGAATTATAGATTTTCAGGGCCGGGCCCAGCTTGATCTTCATCACCTTGACGATGTCCGTCTGTGTCAGAAGCAGGAAGGCTTTGCCGTCGATCTGCTGCAAGTAAGTAAAAGAACAGACACATATGAAAAGATCCTGCCAGTGTGGCCTGTTTGCTTCCAGGAATGCTTGGTGCTGAGCTGTGACCGGCGGCTCCCCGGGGCTCAGGAGCAGCCGAGAATGAGGGCAGCGTCCCCGGGCTCCATCCCCATCCTGACCCCCAGGACTCTGAAGAGAAGTTAAAAGGAAAGGGCTGCACTGTACTAAATATGAATTCAGTGCACAGTAACCGCTCCCAGGCTCAGTTTCTAATACTGTGGTTTCAAAAATCCTGAGCTGAATTTCTATTAAGTACGTTAAAAATAACCTAATTTCATCCAGTAAATCTCTAGGAATTTTTCCCAAGAGAACACTGCAACGTGTATACTCTATTATCACTTTTAATGGCGAAATATTGAAAACAACTTACCATTTCAAAAGTAACAGTAGTAAATAAATTATAGTGTCACCTAAGGTGGGACACGCGGCCGTCACTAAAATTCACGTTTCAGTGACTCACTTCACGATTGGGAAATTTTTCACTAACAGTTAAGTGAAAAAACTTAGTATGATTTTGTTGAAAGACCTCAATTTTGGTTCGTAAACTAAGTATTTTATGAGCGCATCTACATATATACTTTGTTAAATTATTTGAAAACTTTATACCAAGTGGTAAGGAAGTCAGTGGTTATTTTTTTAATTTTCTTCTAACTTTCCTGTATTTAAATTTTTCCTATGATATGTACCATTATCAGCAGAAATACTATCAAATAAAATTTTTATTAACCTTTAAAGCACATGTGGCCTGCAATGTAATGGCTTGCCACGGGGTGACGAGAGGCCCCGCTAGACAGTTTTTCCAGACTCCCCAGGTGCCAGAGTCTGAGGCCAGTTCCCGAGTATGTTGCCTCGGCCAGGCTGCACAGCTAAATGTGAGTGAGTCAGAGGCCGAGGCTACTGGGCCCGGGGACTGTGGGCTTGTTCCCGCCCACACCCCCTTTATCTTGCCTCCCCCAGGCTCTCTTCTTTACACTTAATTAAATGAAAATGTGTCTAGAAGTATGGAAATATATAATTTTCCCATTTCCTACCTCTTTCTTGAAGCACTTGGCATGCTCTTCACAGCCCAGAAGAGACTGTACAAACTCAGCCACCTACAGTGCAAGATGAAAAACCTGATTTAAAACATGTACCTGAAATAATTTCCTGGGTTGTAGTATTCAGTATTTGAGTAAAAGATACTTCAAATGCCTCAAACACTTGGGATTTGAATAGTAACTAACAAGTCACACTAGCATTTGCCCAGTTCAGAAGTCAGACTAATCCCAGTATTTCCTCTGGCTTCTGGTTTCCAGGCTGACCTACGTAGGGTTAGGATTATCAGCATGACAATGACATCTCCATCTGTGTGGAGCTCTGGCATTCTGGAACCTTCTTTCATATAATCCTCTGTTCATCCTGTGGGATCAAGGAGGCCTAGTAGGGGCTAGTGGCCTGTGTGTGGCAGCTGTCACAGTGACTCAGAGACAAGGCCCCGCCCCCTGGCCTTTTCCTGGGGTCACTAGGGCAGGTCCCTCTTATTAAGGCCTGGTTAATGCTGGAACCTAAGCAATGTATGCTGCGTAAATGCCTATGTAAATGATGATGAAGCTGAAACTTGAGGAGGTTTGATAATTTACTCAAGGTCTCCCAAGACCAGTAAATGCCAGGGATGGTTTTGGAACTCAGGCTGAGTCCAAACCCAGAATTCTGGAGAACTAGTCCCTTCACCTCAATTACCCACTCTCACCATTTCCCTCGCTCTATCCACATAAGCTCAAATTCCTCCTACAGCGCTCAGACGATGAGCTGGTTGTAAGTGCAGGAAGCCACTGACTGTCCCACTGGTCACATTGGGGACCTGACTGAAGAAATGTGGTAAAGGGTAGACTTCTACCAATCAAAATGACAGTGGCATTCTGGCACTTCTAGCAAGACCTGGCTGTGTAGACACATCGGGTGAGAGGCAAGTTAGACAGTTGCCCTTGGTTAAGTGAATGCTGAAAGATTATAGGAATAACCGTCTTGTTCTTTATTTTTTTCTTTTTGGTTCTCTGCCTCTGGTGTGGACTGAAGCGTGTGCACTGGGGAAGGCCCACAAGAGCACGGGGCATCTCACCCTCTTGGCTGCTTTGCTGCTGCTGCTCGCGTTGGTCAGTACTGTTGGTTCTGGCGTCCTCATGACGCTGCCCATTTTAAGCCCGTGTCCAACTCAGGCGTGCCCACTTGCGCATGCCCACCCTGGAATGCTCGCAGCACCGCAGGTGTCCATCATCACAGTGGTGGGAGGGTGGAAAGACCTGATTGTTCTCTAGCCTACAGCCCACTCCCTCAGGTTTTCCACCATACAAATTAAACAACTTTTTTCTGGGAAAATGGGAACATTGCAGCCATGACAAAAGTAAATACAATAAAGCAATGCAGCAAAATACAATATAATACAAATGAGCACAATTACGCCCAGGTAGGGCACCAACCTAGGGGCAAAAGACAAGATTATTGGCACTAGCAGATGATCCACCATATCTGCTGCCAAAGGCACTGATCATGCGAGGCGGGAACCACTCACGGCATCTGCCGTCTCATGCCAGGAGCCGTCAGGCTTCCCGGCCTTCTCTGCCTGTGGTCTCAGCCACAAGCCACACACTGCACCCACCCCCAGGATGCTCTCTCTCTCGGGATTGGCGATTCTATACTCTGGGGGTAATCGCCCAATCCCCAGGGCACTCTCTGCTGTCACTCCAACACTCGGCTTTCAAAGCCACATGTGACACGCAGCCCCTGCACTCAGGCCAACCCTGTGCACACGCACACGGGTCGGGGATCCGTGGATACAAGCTCCACATGCGGCCTCTCTTGGGTCCCCTCTTCAGCTGTGGGCTCCACCACAAGCCATGTTCCCTTCCCGTCCCCCAAGGACGTTCCTCAGCTCCTCACCCTCACTTAACAAGTGGGGCATCACCTACAGGTGGTTTTAAGAAACTCACTGGCCTTCTTTACCAAACAGGCTGCTTACCAGCCACTTTGGGTTTCCCCAACTTCGTGCCAGCTTTTGCCAACCTCTCCTCTGCCTGGCTGCAGAGGGCTTCCTGCCTTTGCCACTCTTGGGCTTTTCTACACCCAGGCTGCTTTCGGCCACCAAGGCCCACTGGCCATGCCTCTATTTCATCTCCTGGGGTGTAAAACAATCATCCACGCCCAGGGTCCCATAAACATAACCTGCCAAATTTTCCCAGCCTTCTGGTGGGATTGTCAGTCCAAGTTCGTTAGTCCTTTCCTTGCGTCAGCAGTGGGCGAGCTCTGAATCGTGGTCCTCTTTCAGTCTGCTGCCTCAGGGGTCGGGGGCTGGTCCTTGTGGGCGTTTCCTCCTCTACTCGAGGTCCTGTCCCGCAGCTCCCGGACTGGTCCACCTCCTGCGCTCCTGCAGCTTCTCTGGCTCTTCCCGCAGCGTCCTGGTCTTCAGCCACCTCCTGTGCTGCCATTGCTCTGCCAACGTTACATGTTCGTGGCCTGCCACCTCTTAGTCCCTCCTGCAGTCTTCTTAGGGTTCTGTACCCGTCTGCATCAAACCATCCTGCTGACTAACGCCAGTTGTAGCGGCAGGAAGGGCATCACAGGAGCAAGGTTCAGGATGGTTCTGGGCAGAGGGGTCAAGGAAGGAGAGTCTTGGAGCCCTCGGTGTCTTTTCATGCTTTATTTAGTAGAGGTGGCCAGGTACATGGCAGGCAGCGGTGCTGGGGGGCCGGGGGGCTGGCAGGCCTCCCAACCCCCGGGGCATCTCACCCTCTCGGCTGCTTTCTACTGCTGCTGCTGTCAGTACTGTCGGTCCTGTTGGTTCTGGCATCCTCATGACACTGCCCACTTAAGCCCGTGTCCAACTCAGGTGCGCCCACTTGCGCATGCCCACCCTGGAATGCTCGCGGCACCACAGGTGTCCATCATCACATTGGTGGGAGGGTGGAAAGACCTGATTTCTCTAACCCTACACATGTCTGCCAGAATCATTGAGAACCTGCTCCGTGCCTTGCTGGCACCACAAAGGGGCAGAAGTTATCTCAGGTGGGAACTCAGGAAAGACATCACAGGGAGGTGGGCGCTGAGATGGGCACTGGGTGCTTCAGTGTTTCCACTGGGGGTGTGAAACCATGAATAGGGAGGAGTCGAGTTTGTCCAGGACTGAAGAGCATAAACGGGAGGCAGGAAAGACTGGCGAGGAAGCTGTGGCCTCCAGGTGGGTCTGCACTCTATCAGCAGGCCGCAGGGAGCCCTGGAGGGCTGGATCTCCACCTTGGCCATACCTTGGAACCACCCAGAGTGAAAACAAAGGATTAAAGGCCAGGGTCTTGCCACAGAGATCCTGAAGTAATCAAGCTGGATTGTGCCCAAAGCATTTGGCATGTATTTTTAGAATCCCCAGTTAATTCTAATGTGCAATTAGGGGCAAGGATCCAATAGGAGAGAGCGTGGATGGGCTGGGCACGGGCGCTGGAAGGGTGTGCAGTGGCTGGCAAGCGCTGAGAACTTGCATGAGGGCTGCCAGGCAGAGAACCTTAGATCAGAGGGAGTTTTACCTAAGGTAAAACCTGTGGGTTCCACCCCCAGGCGTGTATGGAGGGGAAGGAATCAGACGGAGGGGAAGGAATCAGACCCAGTCCAAGAAAAATGCTTCTCAGTCCCAGCACTCCCAGCTGCTGGGCCTGACCATCTTCTGCGCGGGGCCTCCTGTGTGTGGCATGTTGCTTAACCACACTCTTGGCCGCCATCTGCTAGGTACCAGCAGCACAGATACTCCCCCTCCAAAATGTATCCGAATGTTGCCCAAATCTCCCAGGTAAAGGGCCTCTACTCTAAAGGAAAGTTCTCTGGAAGGGATGGCTCTTTCCTATGCAGAGGGGCTGAATGCCATGGTAGGAAAATTAAGAGTAGACAAATGAACTGGAAATTACCTACAGACATATTCTGTTGTATTACAATCACTGGCATTATGGGGGTAACCAGGCCAGCAACAGGAACCTGGAGTACCCAGACACAAGCTGGAGGCCTTGTAGAGATGGTCTCTGAAATAAACACACGTGCTGGGAATTTCTCTTCATAACAAAAGGGTCTGCATGTTGCTTTGACAGTTTAATAGGTTAAAATGTCCTTTTCTGAACAAACAAAGGGTCACATTCCCCCTCCTCAGTATTTTATTTTTTATTTATTTATGCATATAAGAACTGGGGTACAGGTGTGTGGGGGGAGCGGTGAGAGGATTCACCAGAGGAAGAGTGGGAACAGAAAAGGCAGGTCTGCTGGAAATACACTGCTGAGGGGAGCAGTGGGTGAGACAGGAGAGGTCTGCTGCACCATGTGGGTCAGCTCCTTGGTCAGGGATCGAACTCGTGCTGCAGTGGCTGTGGAGCATCATACTGCTGTGTCTTAACCCCTTGCACCACTAGGTAGGGCACCCCTCCTCCACACTCAGTATTGCCAGGCAAGAAATCGCTGTCCATATAAAAGGTAGAGTGGATTTTTAATAGGAATAAATATGATAAACCAAACAGTAACCAGCCCAGCACCTCAGCTTGGGGCCAGCGCTCCTCACTGTCCCCGCCTTACGCTCCTTGTGTCTCCTCAGACAATGGGGCACCCACATCTAGCTTGCTGGACAATGACTAGAATTCTGTGTTCTGGAAAGAGCTTCTGGTTCTATTCAGTTTTTTTCATTTCCCAAATAAACAACATGGTCATGAAATCTATTGAGGCAGAGTTTCCTAGGCAGAATCTTAAACTATGCAAAGGCCTGAATCCTATTCACTATCAATATTCAGTACTGTTTGTCAGTAGTTGCTTCCTCTAAGAACAAATTATTTTTCAAGCTTGAACAGAAAATCCATTTTTCGAAATATAAAGTTGTGAGTTTTGATATACCACAGAGGAGTATCAGAAAATTTCCTTCTCATCCTTCCCTGTAAGCTTGTTGTCTTCTCAGATTTGTGGCCGGTGAGAGGAAGTGTTCACAGGTGTGAACTCTGACACCAAACTCCCAGCCCCCATCCGAGCTGCTGTGTGGACGGGTCTGACATGCTCAGGACGTCACGGTCTGTCAGACAGGGGTGGCCAGAGCGTTGCCTGGGCTCGGGGGCACACCTGGTGTGCAGGCTGAGGTGGGGGCATTCCTCGAGTTCAGGGTCCCAGAGTCAAAACCCCGGCTTTGTTCTGGAAGGACACTGAGTAAGTGGATTCTGGGGATGACAGGGCAGGCTGGAAAGACTAAGACCGATGATGCTGCAAGCTCCTCATGAGTCCATTACTTTACCCAACTTACCGCCCTCCAGTGACCTACTTTTCCTGCCACATCTTGGAGCCCGACAGGCCTTGTTTTCTTCCTTCCGTGCGGCGGCTGCTCCCTTAAATCTTCCCGAATGGTGGTGTTCTCGATCTTGCTGAGCCCGTAGCTGTGTGGCTGACGGTACAGCTGAAGTCCACAGGGGATGATGTTTCCAGCGCGGGTCTCATTTTTTAACAGAGGAGTTTATTTGCCCTTTTTAAAAGGGCCCAATTGCACAGAGCTGCTATACTTAGTTAGCAGTACCCTGTATTTTTCAAAACACTCCCTCTTGTGTAAAGATTGCTTTTAAAGAGACCGCCATCTTTTAAAGTTAATGGATATTTAGGGAGCATTTGGCTGAAGGCAGGGCAATTTATATGCGGTGCTTTAGAAAGCATTTTTGAATATAAGAAATAAAAGTGCCCATCTGTGCCCAAGCACGCCTGCATCGCACCTGCGGCTGTAATGTGCACACATGTCACCTCCTGCCCTGAGGTCCCTGCCAGGGGGGTCCTGCATAAAGTCCACCTCCGCATTCACTCACATTTGTCACTCAGATCCTCTGGGCCAGATATTTTGCTATAAAGATGTAAGAAGACTTCCAAGTATTTCAGTCCTTCCCATTACATACTCACCCTTTGTACTGAGTATTTCTGCTACCCCGAGGAGGACCCACAGCCCACACTGACTGTAACTTAGTGTGTGCACACGCACCTTTGTAACTCAGGTTTCCTGAAACAACAGCCTTTGTTGCAGTGATTCGCTTTCGTGTAGTCTTGTCTTTCATTTTGCAACTAGGACATCGACTTTTAGCCTACCTGTGTTTTGAAAAACACGGCTCCACTAGAAACAGTCACAGCAATGACGGCGCTACAGGGAAAGGTCACGAAGGGCCCACGCTGGCAGCCTGGGCGTGTGTGTGTGTGTGTGTGTGTGTGTGTGTGGCCAGGGCTGGTGGGTGGGGGCTGGGGCTGGGGGTTGCCTTCATCTTGAGCCCCACACAGGACACCGCTTGTCCTTCTGAATGGCATTAACACGAGGATCCACAAGGTCATTTTCAACGCGCTGTCCCGGCCACTAAGGTTCCATCGCAATATTCCCAGTGGGCACAAGGCACAAAGGAAAAGCCTGAACCGATCACACCCTCTGCTTGCCCTGAACTTCCTTCCAAACCTCACTGTCCTATTTTTAACGTGGCATCCAGAATGGTTGCAAACCCTGTTGTTGCTGCTCACTGGTACACCCCCTACGTGAACTCCCTCCTGGAGGCTGCTTTATTTTCAAAGATACAAATAGAACCATCATAAAGCCCACACTTTCCACCCATCAGATTCTTCAGAGGACCTGTGTGCTAGCCAGTGTGAGGGTACAGAAGGAAATTTAGGATGTGGAACGTGTTCTCAAGGGTACCGGTGATGGAAATCTCAAGACGATGATAAGCCCGGCATCGGGGAGTGGCCCCTGGGAATGGGTGGTCACGGAAGCCCCGTGAGGCTTCAGGGGCAGGGGGGCTGTCTGCCAGGCAGTCTCTCCGATGGTTGCTTTCTTTACTCGAAATCAGCAGTACGTTCTCTTCTAGTAATAACAGGATCCACGTATCCCGTTTACAGAGGATTTAGCAGCTGTGAGCTCACCTAAATAAAAACGCTCTTTGCTTGGAGACCCCCATCCTGATGAGACCGGTGATGGGCCCAGCTACTTCCCTTTACTGGCCCTCCCATCCCCCCTTCCCTTCAGTGCCAGACTTGAACCCTGTCAGATCAGAGGGTGACCGCCTCCGAGTTTCCTATTTGCTGCTTAATGTTCCGAAAACCATGCTCCTTGTTCTCTCTGGAGGACAGTCCCCTTGGGACGGTAATGAAAAGCACTGGCCCTTCTCTAAGGAAACAAACAAACAAACAAACAAATACACATGGAACAGATTTTTTCCAGGTTCCCTGAAACCCGGCCCTACAACCCCAGCCTGGATCCCGGCCCCAAAGCTTGTGTCAAGCCTGTCGCTGCACGTGCAGGCCTGGCCTCCAGGATGCTGTCTTGCCTGGAATCTTGCCCTGCTCCTCCAGCCCCTCTCCTCCTGCACTTGCAATCGTGGTCACTGCCGGCCCTTACTGTCGGCAGCGGCAGCTCTTTCTGGACAGTCATGCGCTTGGTGAGTGCCCCCTGGGCGCACCCCACCCTTTAGTGGCGCCCCTTCTCCTACCCGTGCCCCGGAGTAGCTGTTGGCATACACTGCAGTGATCTTCGGGGACCTTTACCGCAACATGCCGTGAATTCATCATCTTACCCCTGCCCCAAACTGCCCTGCCCTTTCTCCAGAGTTTCATTTTTCTTTTTTGATGGCACCACCATTTCCCCATTCTTTCAGATGAACTCTGTGGGCTTTGTAGCTCGCACATATTATTATCCTAATTAAGCACTAAACTGTGTAGTGCTGAGACTATAAATGGATCACATTTGGCTCATTTTACTTCTGCAGCTAATCTACTTTCCTATGCGGTTGCATTTAGCTTGAAAACATCTGCTGAATTGGGTCCTTCTCATGGTCGTGGCCAGGGCAGGCCCTCACTGCCCCTCCAGGAGTGCCGTGCGGTGGTGACCTTGGTGGTCTTCCTGTCCTTGGCCTTCTCTTGATCTTGGTCTCTTTGCAGGTCTTTGCCATGCTCCTCTTCCTGAAGCGCCATCTTCATGAAACTTTTCACGTAAGAGCCTGAGACTGCTCCCACCGTCAACTAAGCAGCCCAGGTTGCCCTCCCCTGTGACCCAGCTCTGGAGGGTGCCTAGTGCTAAGATGCCGGCTCTGACTGTGTGCGCTGAAGGTGGTTTCTGGGGGGCTGGATTTCCCTCTCTGTAAAGACAGTACCCGCCTCACCATCACATTCTGTTGCTTGCTATCACTGTGAGCGTCGGTAAAGGATGAGCTGTGAACTCGTCATCCTTGCAGTTGTCATACTCTGTGCGAACCTCCCGTTTTCCCTTCAGCTGGAGTGACGCCCCTGTTTTCTCTGCTTAGAGATATTTCAGACTGTCAGATGAAATGAGTGTTCGGGGAGGACTCTGGCCCGTCCAGGGCCCTGGCGGGTGGTGAACGCTGAGCTGGGGGCCGGTGGGCAGCAGGCAGACAGCAGGAGTACTTGAGGCAGCAGTAGCAGCAGTGCGAGCTGGGGAGGGGGAGTCTCAGCCCACGTGGAGGTAACAGGAAAAGCAGGCAGGGGCAGCCCAGGAGGGTCTTCAGGGCACCTCAAGGAAACCGCGTGGGGAACTGGGATTGTTTTAGATGGGTGGTGGGGGGCAGAACCCCTTTTCTTATCTCCTTCATCAGGATAAAGCTGCTCTGGACAGCAGGCCCGGGGCTGGATCCAGTGGCTGCCCTTATTGCTACATCTTTCCGAGCAGGACAGTGACGGCGTGAGGGCGCAGGGCCGAGCAACAAGCAAGGGGAGAGTTGCTGCTCCCGCTCATTTCAAAAAGGCAGAAGTTCAGCTGAATGACTTGAAAGGAATGAGCGACTTGCCAGAGTTCGCAGTCTAGATCCCTGTTCTGTGTCGTTTCATGGGCCGAAATGTGCGCAATTTGATTATGGACACAACAGGTTTGAAATTCAGTTGGTTTGGTCATGAAACTGACTCATGCTTTGTAAACTGGCGAAACCTCCCAACAGAGCAGGCTCGTGTACTTTGCAGTCAAATGCTCTGCCACTGAGCTATACCCCCCGGCTCGTGTACTTTGCAAGGCGCGGGGCCGCATTTAGTCCTTCCCCAAACTCTTAGGCAGTGCCTGGCACATTTGGTCAGCTCTGTTATCGGCACCGCTGGGGCCCCTGGAAGGAGAGAAAGGGGGTTTCTGCAGGAGGAGAAGTCTCCCACTCTGCTCCATGTCCAGTGGAGGAGGAGGGAACATGACTTGTAGCTTTCGCTGCCTGTTCTTTGTCTAAGGCAGGGCAGAAGATTACACCGAGATCAAGCCGAGGTAACTGCAGTAAGTGCTCAGTGCTCAGTGAACATGTCACTTATTTAACTATAGCTCTAGTTTTGCTCTCAGAGTGAACAGGGTTTTCTCTAAGTTAAAAAAAAATAGATTTTTTTTTTTTTGGTTAAAGAGTATATTCCTTAAAAAGTATTTTTCACAAATATGAACCATTTCTATAACTTAGGAACTTACCTGACCATTATTAAAAACCAGTGTGGTAAGGCATGTTTGTATTAATATCAGATGCATTCGTTCTTGTCTTCAGTGCTCGGTGCAGTGCTGCAACCTAATTCACTTTGAAAATAGCCCTAATGATGACTGGATCACCTGTGACTTGGGATGCACAAATGGCAGCACAGACCCACAGAGATAAGGGAGCCCTCAGACACAGGATATGTGGGGGGCCAGTGCTGGCTAAGACGCTGCTTAGGACTGGGGCTGAGGGATGCAAGTCTGAGATGCTTCTACATTTATGCCTCCTCAGTTCAAACTATGATGTGGGACTAGAGGCTTGGTCCTCTGCCTAATTAGCTCAGGGCCCATTGCAACGGAGACAGAGATGGTGCTAGACAAGGTTGGAGAGAGAAAAATCACAGCAGTGTTCCCGCCCCGTGCAGAGCCTCTATTTGAGACAGTGGATTCAGTGCCCAAGAGAATTCCCAGCAGCTGACTGCGTTCCATCCCAGGGCCTAGAGCCGTGAGCTCACCTCATCCACAGTCCATCGGGCCACTTCGCCGGCCTGGATGTCAGCCACTCCTGGAAGCAGCTTGCAGTGCTGCTCCCTGCCGAGGGGAAGGTCCCGGAAAGGGTGGGCTGTCAGGGACGACATGAAGACCGACTGGTGCAGCGCCTGCTGTGTCTGTTCCGCGGAGAACTCTGGAAGAGAGGCAGGGTGAGCATGGCATGTGCTGCAGACAGTGCAAGGCAGCAGGTGGCATCTAGGTCGGACCCCATCACAGAGGTGCAGGGGTAGGTAGAGGTGGTCATGTGGAACCCCGGTCCCTGGTCCACGGCATCACTGAGGGAGGAACTGCTTTGTTTCAAAGCAGTAGATATTACATAAGGCCCAGAAGACTGGTTATTTGCTAAGCAGGTTCAAACTACCTTTCTCAGGCGAAGAGCTAGCTCCATCCTGCAACTGGCTTCTCTCTCCAGACACCGGGAGTCAGAGGAAGCAGAGAGCCTCACAGGCTGTGGCATGCCCAGTCACCTGGGATGCGCATGCACACATGTTTTACTGGAAGCCTCTTCATTTGTCTCCATAGACACAATGAGCCAGCTCCACATCTGGCTTCACAGGTCCCCTGGGGGACACCGAACATGGAATGCACCCTGGAGTCCCTCCAAAGCCTGGGGTGGCAGCTGCTGCTGCATCTCCCAGCAAGACGATGACCTCATGGGGACCTCCAGAAAACCGTACAGTTGAGACGCCATGGCCGAGCACAGGCACTCTTAAATGCGGGCTCTTTTCAAAGCAGACGCTCGGAATGCGCCAGAGTTCTGTGGCACGAAAGACAACAATGGCTGCATGTTTGGCCAAGACCGGCTGCCACGGCCAAGCAGCCCGATTTCATCTTCACCTCACACGGACCCCGAATCTCCCAACTGGTTTTCCACCTCCGAGAGTGCCTGCAGTCTAGAGTGACTGACATTTACACGGGGCCACGATCTCAAGTCCCTAATTATTTTCTTTCAAACTACACACAGGTAAAGAGCAGAAACAGATCAGAGACTGAGGCCTCTTACAGCGACATCTTTTAAGATACTTTTCATACATAGCAACAAAATAAAGCTGTTGATATTTTAAGACTTAAAAAAAAAAAAAGACCACAAAAGGGAATGTGTTAAGCCTGCGGCAAGCCTACCTTTCCTAATACAAATGGCGGGTTAAGTAAGCAGTAGCCACGCAATTTAAAGTCGATTATGATGGTTTCTGTTTTACTAACGGAGTCTGGAAAACTATTATGCAAATAGCTCCACCTCAAATAAACTACAGTTTTCAGTAGGTGAGGCTGACCTGCACTTTCATGGCTGCAATCACACCCCTCCGTAACCATCAGAGGTTCTAAGCAACGTCATTGCCGACCACGGCTCCGCACAGACAGCCTGCCTGTTTTACTGATGCTCTGCTGTTGACACAGAGAAGAGACAGCAAGATTGCGGCCTTCTTCCACATTCTTATGCTTCAGTTGCAAGAAGCAGCAAATTCACCTCTAAATGCTGATTGTCCAACACTGACCTTTTCAGTATGTAAATAGGTTATCTCCCTCCATGTAGTTCAACCCCCAGGATGTAAGGCTGCCAGTACTGAAGGGAAACTTCCCATCTTCTTTGAAAAGCCAGTGTGTTTACAAATGTGAGTGTTCTTTAATGAAGTCGTCAGGTTAGACGAGGAGCGTGTACAGAACTAGTTCTGGGACCCCGGGTGGAAGCGTGACAGAGAAAGTCTGGTTACAGTGGGTGAATGTCACCGAGGGCTTTCCTGGAAGCCAAGAGATAAAGGTCTGTACTATTAGGAATGAAGACCTGAGCAAAGCGGCTTTATTCTGGAAAAAAATCATTGCATCAATTATTTTTTGGGTGCTGAAACTGTATGGTCTTCATAAAACACGTATGTACCTCAAACCCATATGCTGGGTAAATCAACTGCATATAATTTTCAAAATGCATAGGACTCTGGAAAGACAAATTAATGAATCTATGTGAGTGATGGTCATTAGATTCCATGATTCACAAATAAAGAGGCAAATGTGGGAAAACAAATAAACAGACTTTGTGCTCTCAAGTACGAAAATTTTCCACACTGTAATTTTGGAAGCAAATTGCTTTGGGTGCTGAGGCATCCACTTGGAAATACACCTGAGGTGTGGCGGCCACTCTGAATAGCAGAGTTCCAGTCCCCAGCTCATCACGGTGGAGACAGCTGGGCTCTGGAAGATAGGACTTCAGTAGTTCCAGCAGTCAGACAACCTAGGCCACACCTAAGCTGGGCAGTGCTAGCTTGGGCTGCTCACTCGACTTCAGTTTGCCTTTAAGCTGTGGAAGCTTTTGAATCTGGTTATTAAGGTTATCCTCTTATTACATCAATTACTTGTTTGAAGGGAGGTGAAAGCTAGGTTCCTCCAAGGCCGAAGAGAGCTGAGTGAGGTCCTCGGGCTATCAGTGTATCCTAACCATGTAGCTGCTACTCTAAACTCGACTGTAGGCGCTTCAAGGCCTGATGGTCTAGGATAGGGAGTAGCCTGATACAACACAGTGTGAGACTGACTTTACAATAGTAGCAAACCATAGGGAAATCACTTTGGAGACGGTTCCATGGTGGCTTTTTTGCCTTTGTGCCAGGTATAATTTCTTCCAAAGCTGATGGACTGGTGTGGGAGCTCCAGGTGTAGCTGAGAGAATGCCAGGAAGGGCAAAGTTTATACCTGCTTGTCTAGATATGAACCCTGGCCCCCAAAGCTGCTGAGATTCTTTACTTGGGTGAGATTTTTTTTTTTTACGATTTATTTATTTATGCACACTAGAACTGGGGTATAGACCAGAGGTGTGTGTGGGGGGGGAGGGTGAGAGGATTCACCAGACACAGAGTGGGGAGCAGAACACGCAGATCTACTGGAATACACTGCTGAGGGGAGCAGCAGGCATGATTTACTGGACACTGATGAAGCAGGGAAGGGTGTCTGTTTCCCAGGCAAGTATGCCGACCTTGAGGCAACCATGTACGACTGTTAAAATGTACTTAGCCTGCCAGCTCTGAAATTATGTGACTCTTGACAGACTTAAAATATGGGATGATTTGCATTATTCTAAATTCTGTGCATAAAATTATACTTGAAAATATCCAGTGACACACTGATTTTAACTATTTACCAAGCACAACACAGCTTATCATAATAGATATTCACTAAATAGTTAAAGTGCTGAGTGATTGAAGGGGTCTCCTGTCCTCAAAAACGATTCTCATTAAGCCAGATTATTCTATCTGGGAAAGTTTGAGTAAATAGAGGCGTCTAGATGACAAGAGCAGAGGGTAGAACGGGTCTCCCTAACTGTGTAACTGACTTCACACGAGGTCTAGCGTCCAGTCCTGTGTCATCCAAACACAGCGAGGATGCGGGTACCTTCTGTGCGGCTGGCTCACTGGTGCCATGGTTCTGGCCCAGTTGTCCTAAAAGTCAGCCAAGGAAATCCTGCAAAGATAGGCCTTCTCCTGGGGGGTTTGGCATTTAAATTAATCACACTATCATTTACACCAGCAAACAAAATGCCTGTGTAGCGTGGCTTCGCCTCTGACACCAATGTGTGAGGAACAGTAAGTAAAGCCATGCCTGCAATGACACAGTCTTTCCCCTTCCAGAAAACAGAGCACGTCATGTTAGACGCCTTAGTGGTTTGCCATTTGCGAAATAGTTTGGTTGGAAGAATTATCTTGCTACCATCTTACTGGGTATTGCTTATGGGTTTTATGCCTTTTAAAAAATAATGAAGTGTTTAGTGATTCAGTCAAGATGCTTGGAGATGTGGAACATTCTCTGGTTTCTAAGGCCAGCATATTTAGCTTTGTGTCCAGCCCCAAGAACCCAAGGTTAGATTAGCGTGCAGGAGATGTGGTTGTGGACCTGAATCAGCAGCATGCAAAAAGGAGGGAGCGAACCGTTCTAACTCCAAAGAGCGTTAAGGCATGCCTGTTTCTGCAGAAGCTGTAACTTGCCGGAGTCCAGCTGAGCTCCTGATGAGCCAGGTCTCTGTCTTTGTGTTGTCATCTGTTGAACTGAAAACTCCAGCCCAGGGAAGCCCCCATTCCTGAGTTTACTGGGACAGCCATCCTGGGCCATGGGGGATGGGGTGTGACTCAGGGATGACACAGATGCATGCCATGGGGTACAGTGAAGACTGCTCCCTGATCCCCTAGGCTTAAAGAAAGTATTTAGAGATGAGAGGCTTTTAATTCATCTGAAAATAACATAATTTCTTCTAGATTAGAGAATGTCTACTGGGAGCAGAAATCCTCCCAATTTCTTCTTGGCCCTCTTACCCATCCTTCCCACTCCTGCTCTACCCCCACGAAAGGAAAAAAAAATCCTTTATGGAAATGTTCTTTAAAAATATGGCTGTTTCTTCACAAAAGCTCACACAACAAAACTGAAGCAAGTGAGTCATAAATGGTAACCAGAGTCTGCATGACTGGGCAGCAGGTTATTTTTAATCCCACTAAAAACAGAGACCCATTGCACAAGAAACCTTCTCTTCAATGAAAGAGGTAGCAATCCTACTGTGTTCTCTGCTCGAAAAAGGAGAAAGGGAGAAATAAAATAGCAATGGTCCAGACAGCCATTTTTCCACGACTTTCTTCGTGGTCTTCTTCCCCTCCAGTTAGCCCACGGCAGAACTGGCTTTCACTTCGCCCAGCGCTTACTGGGCAGTTCCTCCGTCCATGATGCTGGGCCCTGTTGTGCCTTCTGCAAAAGCAAAGGAAGGTTGGGAAGGGGCTTGCACTCTGTAGTGTTTTTTCTTCCTGTGATGACCACTCTTCAAGGTCTTTGTGCTTAAATGAGGGAGCCCTCATTTCTATGTGCCATCTCTCTTGGTTTTGAAGGGGGTGGATTTCTATCTCTTTACCCTGTAAGTTTCCCCATCCCCCAAAAAACTAAGTGCAAAACAGAATGAGCAAGCTCAAATGGGATGGGAGGGGCACAATGACTTTCTGTGCTTCCATTGGGACGGGGATACCCCAGGAGAGGCCCTCACCCTGTGCTGGTCCTCACAAGCAAGTGCTGTTGATTCTGAAACAATGTGGCGTGTGTTGTTTGCTGTGCTCCGCTCTACTGCACAGATGCTTATGGGGACGTCATGTGCAATATATCCTCAGACTGCTTTCTAATTGTAGCTAATAGCTGTCCCTCTTCACCAGCTTGTTTCTTAACTGATTTTATAGAAAGGTGGGAGATGAAGCACAGAAAGGTTAGATTTTCCAGGGACTTCCAGTGGGTTATCAAGAGGACCAGAATTGAGTGAGGAAACCCTGGGTGTTCACGATCCACATGCTGTCCCACACAGTAGCACGCACTGCGCGTGGCTGCGGAGCACTTGAGATGTAGATGTGCTAGAAATATAAAATGTGTTCTAGATTTTGATAACTTGGTATCAAAAAATAAGACTAAAGTAGCTCCTTAATGATTTTTAAAGTTTTGATTTAAATGATGAAAATACTGGGTTAAGCAAAGTGTCCCCCATTTCTTTTTTGTCTTTGTGGCTACCAGAAAACTCTAATCATGTATGTGGTTAGCCTTGTATGTCCAGTGGACAGCACACATCCGGAGGCGTGCCGGCCTTGACCTCTCTCAGATCTGCCCTGGGTTGGGGAGCAGGATCAGGTTAACATGATTCTGGCTGAGGTAATGGTAATGTGGGCCCAGAGTACTCCACCAGCCTCAACCGTGCAGAGCCAGAAGAGATCTGCAGACTGTGCTAAGGACAGTGCATTGTGGGATATGAGTCTGTCTGGAGACAGGAGCTGAGCCCTGTCTCAGTTTCACCGTTTGTTAGTTGTGAGAACTGAGATGTTTGTCTGGCACACAGCTGAAGTTCTCGTTGACCCCTCAAATGAGTGACTGACCAAAGGGAAGGAGACATCAAGACAGCAGGAACTTTCTTTGTTTACTACACAAGCAAGTGGACTCCAGAACTATCAGGAGCCATCTGACTTAGAGCCAATTTCTTGAAATGTGTTTTTGCAGACTCCAAGTCACTATGTCCTGAAGGAGTCTGTGGTATTCCTTCTTTCCCACCAGTACTCCGGTACTTTGGTAATGGCAGGAGGACATGGGAACAAGAACTGTGAAGTTTCTAGACTCCCTATCGCCATTTTTCCAAGCAGAACTCTTAAGAAATCACGGAAGAGCGTAACCGCCTTTCGACCTTCCCTGCCCAGCCATGCTCTCACATGCAGTGAGAATCCAATGACCCAGCTCCGGGTCACCGCTTTTCTTCTGGATGGTGTGTCTCCCACATCCACTTCACCCCTGACATCTTCCTGCATGTTCCTCACAGGCACCTCTGCAGACAGAAAGCAGCTCTCCTTACAGGTGGCATCAGCTAGCTATAGCCTGCTGGTCGCCTCTCCTGCCAGCTGAGCATCTCCTCATAGTTTCTAATCAGGGGCAGCCAAGCTGTGTCCACCCCCTTCTAGACACCAGACTCTTCTCTTTCTCCTCCTGCACATCTGTCTCTCTTCCTGTCTTCCATCCATCCTCCCACCAGCAACTCAGTCCTGTTCCCACTCTCCTTCAGGGGCCAGTCCACCTCCTCTGGCCTTCAGGATGCCTGCCTTGTTGGCCCACAGGACACAGACCTCCTGGCTTTCTTTGCCTTGCTGTCTCCACACCTGTGCTTTCTTTTCTTTTCAAAAAATATTTATTTATGCATACAAGAACTGGGGTAAGGCCAGAGTTGTAGGGGGTGAGAGGATTCACCAGAGACAGAGTAGGGAACAGAACAGGCAGACTGACTGAAATACACTGCTGAGGGGAGCAGCGGGCTAGACAGGAGAGGGAGGTCTTCTGTGCCATCCACACATGTGCTTTCTAAGGGGTTTGCTGCCAAACACAGTGGGGTCCTCATGGAATAAGCATGGGAAATGGCAAATAAAACACACTTTCTAGAGCTGGACCCAGTTTCCTTACTCCAAAAAAGGGTTTTTGCCTCCATCCTTATTTCTGAAGGCTGCTCCTTCTTTGGATCTATTTTGGCAAACGCTGTTAAGGTGTCGCCAATCTCAGGAGTCTGTCTGCCCACTGGGTTCCTAGACCAGAGACCCTCACCCTATTTCTGTCTGCTGCCACCCTCAGATCTCAGCAGGATGAGTCATACCCATGGGGGTTTGGCTCCCATTGGAGTCTCCACTTTTTGCTACTTTAAATTAAAACTGTTTACTTTGTAGTCTTTATGAGTTGACTTTGAAATCAAAGGTCTAAATCCACCTTCAGATCCCCTCAGGTAGCACCCACCCACCACAGTACAGCACAGTAAAGGTGCTCAGCACCTGATGTGACAGGTGAGAAATCTCATCACAGAGGCAATCAGTGCAATGGCAAATGCTAATCAGCCTATGCCAGTGAAAACATGGAGCTTCTGTCTTGTGGGTTCTCATTTGCCAAAGAAACTGACTAATGAGAAGGCTGGGAATTTCTTGTGATATGGAACCTAAGTCCTCAGTTTGATACTTGAGCTGATATTCCCTAGTTTCATTTGCACAAAAATGCAGGAAAACCCATATTAACTTTTGATGTGAGTCATCCAATAAAAGATGTCAATGCAGCCTGGTTTTTGATGGCTGAAGGTGACCTTTTATTTTAATATCTGCTTCATACAAGGTGAGGTGTCATTAAGTAACTCCTTCTGATTGACTACTACAATCCATTTGCTTCCTGTGTTATTTTTTCTTTTATCTGCTGCAAGACCATTACTTGCAAAGCTGAGACCCTAATGGAATGAATATTTGGGTTAATGTGACTAAGCATTAGAGCTGCTCCTTTCCAAGCAGGCACTCCTAACTTGATGATTTCCATCCTGACCCTCCACACACAGTGCCAGGAAGAACAAGTTTGGCTTGGCATTCACACAGTGACAGGCTCTACCATTTTTATACATGTGTGAGTATGACACAGGCTACCATGCTGAGAGAAATGGTTAAGTTGTATTTAATCCAGCAGTGGATGGTGGTAGTGGGTTGAAAGGAGCAGTGCATCTTGAGGCAGATGTATTCAGAAGCAAAAGCCTTTGCTTTTAGAGGTGCCAGCCACTGCCATGTCAGCCCAGCGCTGAAAGCTCAGGAAGGTCTACTTGCCAGCCTTAACTTCCTTGGCCATTTCTGAGTTCCGGTAACACGGAGGCTGGGAGGGGCAAGAGAACTAATGTAAGTTATAAATCTTAAACTCTTATATAACATATCTCAGGGTGGGGGGTGGCTGAGAAGGCAGATGCCCTGTTTTATCTTCGCACCCCCCACTACCCACCTAGCATACTAATCCTGCCCTGCGTACGCCAGAGTTGTAGAGCTGTTTGGTGAAAATGACAGGAGAGGCAGTAAATGATGGGAAGGAGGCAGAAGGTATCCTCTTGACTGATGAATGCCCGAAGCTCCCACCATGGTCATGACATGATGAATGCCTCATTCAACTTTCTTTCCTCTTTCTCTGCTCTGCCCTGCTCCCAAGCGCTAGACACGGTGACTGAGCAAAACGCTTGGTCAGAGAAGCCCCCAAGTCAAAAGATCCTCCAGAGGGCATGGTTTCCTAGGTTTGCTGTCGAGCACAGCCAGCCCCAGGCACAGCGCTGCCAGCCATCCCAGCTCTTCAGAAGACAGGGGCTGCTCTGGGACGCTGACCCCAGAGCCAACATGATCGGGCAGTGCTTGCCACCAGCCCTCCCGGAGTAGTTCTTCCTCTCACGGGCTTCCTATTTCTGAAGACCCAATTTCCATTGTTTTAAGGGCTAGAGGCAGAAATGATACTTGGCTGGGGAGGCTGTGTGGTTTTGATCTCCTCTCAAAAGACTGCTGCCTCTTCTCTGGAAGGAAAGCTTCCCTGTTGCAATACTAAGGCATTTCCTCTCCAGACACATCTTTGGGAATACTGTCACATTTATCTTAAAATAAACAGTACTTCCAGGAATACTACACAGAGCCCACATAGGCCTGATCAAAGCAGCACCTGGGGGTACAGAGAGGACAGGGACGCAGTGCTCAACTGGCAGGAGGGAAAGGCAGCAGGCCCCTGCAAGTGGAGGGCCGCCCACTGGCCTGGGAACACGGTGGTGTGTGCGGCTCATCCCTTCTTATCTCAGGCATGGAGAGCAGCCTCCTTACTTGGCAAGGAGCTCAGCACAGAAGCTCATTTGCTCATTGTGAGGCAGTGCCAGAGGCTCCCCCCATGGAGGTGCTGACGTGTTCAGAGATAGAATTAGGGAAATCAGACTGCTCCACGGGGTACTTCGAGGTCCAAGTGACTGATCTATGGGTCTTGGGATCCAGCCTATTTTCACAGGCTTCTGTGCTCCTTCCGCCCTGCAGACTAGCTCTTCCACTGCGAGTGGTCTCGTGGGCGCTCTTGACACGCAGGACAGAAGTCAAGCACCACACTATGATGGCCCCTTCCCACCCGCTCTGGGGAGGAGGACTTAGGCAGAGCTTGAAGCTACCCCTCAATGACGAATTAAAGCTGAGCTCCCCTCTTAAGGTTACTAAGCTCCCCTCGCAAGGTTACTTGCGAGCCTTTCTCTTGTTGAAACCATGTAAATAGTGCCAAGTTAGCTTGTGGACTTCCTTTTGCCTTTCACTTTTGGGTAAATTTGTTGAGCAGTGAATCTGGGCAAAATCAGTCATGGAATGTTTTCTCTCTTCAGTGGCTATTTCCAGTGTTCTCCCTGTTCTCAGAAAAGCAAGATGCAGAGGTGCCCCCAGGAGAGGCTGTGGCTCCCAGACCTTGAATTCTGCTCTGGCACACACGCCAGGATGACAGCCCAGAGTCCAGAGGCAGCGCTCCCTGGCCGCTGCTTCCTGGTAAAGCAAGTTCCATGTTAGCATCCAGGTCAAATTTTCAACTACTTAGCTTTTTGATGAGCCCCACTGGCCCACGTTCTGTTTTTCTTCTGCTCACACAAATCAAATGTGTGTGCTCACATATTTTGGCAGGAGCCACTTTGCCCTTCTGTGTCCTCTGGGCTCCTTGGCCTGGTCTTACCTGCTAATTACAGTGATCATAGTGGACTGTGAGGACTGGCAGACATACAGGCAAAGATAATAACAGCAGAGTGAAGTCTTCCTTGTGTATTAGTACAAGAATAAATTAGCGCTTTCAGTATTTTATAGACTTCAATTTTCTTTAAAAATCATTTAAAAAAAGAGAAACAATTATACTGACATTTGAAAAAACGGACTTGCTCTGGAGCTAGATAAAACATACAAATAACTCCATATTCTTCCTTACATGATTGCGGTCTTGTCAGAAACTCAGTTCTAAGTCACACAAAAAACTTTCCTGTTCAAACATCTGTATTTTCTTCCAAACAAGTATCACTTGATGCCAATATGCACAGATAATATGACCTTCTCTAACTTATTAGCATTCAAGAAAACAGACAGATTTTACTGTTCTCGGTTTTTTTTTTTTCTTTAAAGAAAGTAAAAATGAAAAACCAAAACCTTCCAGTATTTAAATGGAGGGACAAGTATCTGACATGTTAAAAACCAATTAGGAAGCCAAGAGATAATGAAGGAATCAGATCAGCTAATACAAGCTGCATTTCATCCTTCTTTTGAAAAGCAACTTAACAGATAGAGTTCTCAACTCCTACCAGAGCATCGCCTGTGCAGCTCTTTCCCCACCAAGGTCTTTCCTGCACCTCAACTCTGCTCCTGCTACTGTGTCCTTTCACATTTTTCTAGCATGCTCTTTATTAGCCTGCCTTGAACAATTACTTCATGTAGCTGCTGGGCTGGGTTTCTGTGCAAGGTGCAGAACCACTTCCCAAATCCACTGAGAGGCTGTTCCTGTATGTGAGTACAGGAGCAAAGAATATTCAATTAGTCTGAAGAAAGGTCTCTGTCATCAGAGATTCACATCCTTCAGTTATATTCCCAGACTTCAAACTATACTACAAAGCCATAATAATTAAAACAGCACGTTATTGGAACAAAACAGACACATAGAACAATGAGATCAAATTGATCTCAGTGAAATAAAGCCACATGTATATGGTATGCTAACCTATGACAATGGAACAAAGAATACGCATTGGAACAAGGAGAGTCTCTTCAATAAATGGTACTGGAAAAACTGGACTGCTATATGCAAAAAGTTAAACTATATAACACACAAAAACTAACTCAAAATGCATAAAAATATTTGAATGTAAGACCTGAACCCACAAGATATAGAGAGGAAAACAGGTAAAACACTCATGACATAAGCCCCAGAAACATCTTTGAGGACTCAGTCCCAGAAGCAAAGAAAATAAAGGAAGATAAATAACTGGAAATACATCAAACTAAAAATCCTCTGTACAGCAAGAGACAATAATTAAAGTGAAGAGACACCCTACAGATTGGAAGAAAATATTTGTGCTCCATATAACTGGTAAGGAACTGATATCAAAGATCTACAAAGAGATTATACAACTCAACAAAAACAAATAAACAAATCATTCAAAAAATGGGTAGACGAACTAAAAAGACACTTCTCCAAACAGGAAGTGTAATGGCCAACAGGCATATGAAAAAAGGTCAACATCACTTATAATCATGGAAATGAAAATCAAAACCACAATAAGATACCACTTCACACCAGTGAAAATGGCCCATATTAAAAAAATCCGGCAACAACAAATGATGGTGAGGATGTGGAAAAAAAGGAACTGGTTCCTCTTACATTGCTGCTGGTGGGAATGTAAATTGCCATAGCCATTATGGAAAGCTGTGTGGAGAACCCCAAATTGTTAAAAATGGATCTACCATATGATCCAGAGATTTCACTCCAAGAAATCTACCCAAAGGACATAAAAACACTAATTCAAAAGGAAACCTGCACTCCTATGTTTATTGCAGCACTACTTACAATAGCAAAGATATGGAAACAACCTAAATGCCCCAAAACAGATGAATGGATCAAGAATATGTAGTATATACACACAATGGAATACTACTCAGTGATCACAAAAGATAAACTCATGCCATTTACAGCAACACAGACTGAGCTGGAAGGGATTATGCTAAGCAAAATAAATCAGAAGGAAGAAGAAAAATATCAGATGGTATCACTTGTATTAGGAATACAGGGAAGTCAAACGATGTGTCAAAAAAGAAAAAGAAAAAATTTGCAGGCAAACTATAGATCTGAGGCATACAGCAGGGGAGGTAGAGGGAGTGGGAAAGAACACAAGGGACTGTGGTGATGGTTCATGGGTGATATGGTAGTGGGGGATTTATAGGGACATCAGAGGGAAACAATCAAATACTGTACAAAAATGAACAATGGCATAAGAAAATTAAAAAGTTTAATTAAAAAAAAAAGAGGAATTTCAATACCTCTGTGGAGGTATGGAAATGGAGGGATTACCCACAGAGTTGTTGGGGCACCTCAGTTTCATAAAGGCCAGCACAGGCCTTGAGGAAGTATGAAAATATTCACTTTGCAATTTTATGGGGCTAGTTAAATGGGGCTACATTAAAGCCAAGAAGAAATGCATTTACAGTATATGTTTGAATAAGCTGCATTTGATACATTCATAATATCTTGCAAAAATGAAAGGACCTAATTTCTATTTTTAAAAAGTACAAGAGACTGGATCAAAGTTATTATTATCACATGCATGTGTAAAGAGGTAGGAATATGGTGGGGTAAGATTAATTTTGGAATGAATTGACAATGGTTTCCCAATTATGTGCAAGTATCAAAAGATGCCCACTCTGAAAATGATGTTTTTAAATAACTATTAGTGTAACTACTAAGTAAATTATTTTTAGGTCACTTCTAATCAATCATATGGGAAATTCACCTAATCACCAAGAGTCAACTGAGGAAACAGGGTGAAGGTTGCATCACATCAGCAGAGAGATGATGTCCTTGAGTCACTTCTTTTTGTGAATCGGCAGTAATATGAAAAATAAAAATATTACTATCCATTCACAAAAAAATGGATAGTAATATAAAAAACAGACAGGCTGGTTATGGGAGCCTCAAGTTGCTCATAGGGGAAGGAAACAGTCTATCACAAATCATGAGACCACCATTTCCAACCTCAAGGGTGCTTTCCTAGTAATGACATGGCAAGTTTCTTTCATAAGTAAGGGATACCGTATACAAATCCCGATTTACACCTCTGTTGAAAATAACTGCATTTGGAATCAGTAATTTTTTTTTTTCTTACAGGCTACTTTCCACCTGAAGATATTGTGGAAGTGGTGTCACTAAAATGAGGTGCTGTCTTAATGGCTGAATGCTGAAGCACAGGCAGGGTGGTAGTGAAAACAACATAACCCTTCTCTTAATTATCAATTGTAAAGGTAAGCTGCTAATATTTGCTTGTGTGGGTGACGATTAAAAAAAAATGTTAAAAAGGAATTGTAATAATGCTGGTGTTTGAAGACCAACTCAGGTAAGCTGTCACCACATTCTCAAAACCTTGCTAGTTGTAATGGGTAATATTTAAAAATATCCCACAGAACTTCTAATAAACTGCTTGAAAGAGAAACATTGAGAGTAAGATTGAATGGTGACAATACAATAGCAGTGACGGGCACTGTAGCTGAAATAAATGAAAAACAGCAAGTTTCTGCTGGTGACCCCTAAAGCTTCCCATAGTCCACTGAACTATCAGGGAACAAGGCTGCCCCTCCCTTTCTGCTTCCCACTTCAGTCCTTAGGGTTATACCCTCATTGTAAATATTCCTCATTTACACAATGAGGCTGTGTTGTGTCCAATTTTATTCTAGCCTGGGAATAGCAAGATCATCTGCAAGCCTTTTTTAAGGCCATGTAAATTTATTAGGACATAGCAGTTGAATTCTTTAGGGGAATGGAAAGATAAATAATTGTGGTTATATTGCCTAAAGTAGGCTAGTACTGCTGAATCCATTATTGAGCTGTGCCTTATTTTAGGATACTCCCCACCTCAAATCTATTGTTATAACTCTCACATATCACCGAAAAATGGTTTCTCTTCAGTCATTTCCATGACTTCCTCTTTTTAATAGTTTTCACTGTTACTCAAAGTTGAAGATGACAGATAAATATAACTCCAAAGAAAATGTTAAACATATTTGATTATATAACTGTAATAATATGAGAAATCCTTTATATACTTGAATATTTGGGGGGAAAAGCCATTTTAAATATTTCTGAGGCAATTCTATTTCAGATTTTGAACAGAAGAGGGAGATTTTTGGGGAGTCCCCCCCTCACTTATATGATTCCATCAAAGGTAGTTACATTTGCTTATGCTCCCCTTTTTTCTTGTTGAGAATACTGATACACACTAAAATAATTTGGATTCAGAGTGAATCCGAACCTTGTTTTGAAATGAGTTTTAGACTGTGGTTTTCCTGCATCACAGATAACGATGTAGGTGTATTTTGCAGAATTTTTCTCAGAGGTGAAAAAATGTATAGGTGGTCAAAATAACTGGTCAAAATAACATCAATCAATTATAGGCAGGAGCAAGGAAAAGTACTGCTTTGGCAAACTACACTTTCTTAATGACTAGGAAGACATAATTTCTTGACTTTTTTTTTATCCTTTCTGGGTGCTCCAGATAACAGCACCATGGGAAAGAGGAACAATTTAATGAAAGCTTTTACCTGCTGGCTGAAACTAAGCAGCCTATTTATAAACTGTTCTGAAATTTAAGTAAAAAGCTCTTACCTACTCAAAGTTCAAATGAGAGAGCCAGGCAAATAAGGGAAGACACAAAGGAGAAACAAAAACTGGGATAGAAGCACATAATGGATTGAGCCAAAAGCAATACTGGAAAAGACGATACCTGAGAATCAGTGAGAAGCCAGAGATTGGCCCTAGTTAAGGCTACCTGAAAGAGCCCTGAAGAGAGGGTGGTGGTGGTGTTGGTGCAGAGTGTATTACTGAATATTGGGTCAAATGTTCTGCTCATTTCGTTCCCAAGTACTAAAATCCAGGACTCATGCAGTACTTACTGTGTGCCAGGCTTTTCAAGCATTTTAAGTAAGGAAAATGAGACGCTGTGAAGTAACAGAATTTGCCCAAGAAATCTCTTGTCAAGAGGCAAAGTTTGGATTCACAATTAGACTGTCTGGCTTCCTGGTCTGTGTTCTTGGCCATTGCATTGATGCCTTATTAAGGAACTTATGGGGATTTAAGTTATAAGGGAATTATTGTCAACACCTGGCACGGAGGTAAGCGTTTAGAATACAACATACTCAGGGAGTTATTGACCTACATGGGAGGCAGGATTGGGCCTGGAGGTGTGATATCTGTGGGGTGGAGTTTGGTGCACACAAGATTTTAGGGTAGAAGGACACGGAGTAGAGAGAAGATTCGTGAAGTGAGGGCTCAGGGGGCCAGGGAACATGACAGATGTCTACCAGGAAACAGTAACTCAATGGATGGATCTTGTGCTTAGGGTACCGGGATTGGATACTGCTGAGAGGCAGAGGGGAGGACACAGTGCAGGTGTGACTCTGAGCACTCATCTCTCGGATAGCCAGCAACCAAGGGCTGCAGTAATATAGCCTGGATTGAGTTTGCCATCGCCCAATTCACAAAAACCACAGTGAGAGAGCAGCTAGTTCAAGTTCACTGAGAAGAAAATGAGAAGATGCCAAGAGAGAGGCTCAAAGAGATACATGCCTTCGATCTGCTCCACTCAAACTAGGACCAGTAAATATACACGGATGGCAATACCTTTCACCTGTAAAGTCTTTTCTAGGTGTAGAAGTGAAGTGTACTTGGCACTATGGCATTTTAGCTCTACAACGATCTTGTGAGAGAGACAGCATGGCCCTGAAATGCATGATTCCGAGTAATCTTCCAACAATCACCAAGCCAACCAATAACTAGAGGTGAGAATAAAACCTGCCACATGACTTCCTGTTCACTGCTTTTTTCATTAACTTAATGTTGTCTCGTTTTTAGGAGGTTCTCATGCAATCTTATGAGGTAATATTACCTCTGATGGCTGGTAAGTCTTTCCCAAAACTTAAGATGTACTCTTAAGCAAAGATTTCAAAATAGGTGCTGTTAAATTCTGCAAAACCTTAAAAAGAACAGTTCTGTTTCAGAGAGCACCTTTCCTCTAGTGGAGGATTGTCTCGCTTTATGACTTGCAGTGGCTTAGTGGATAGTAACATGGACCTGGGCAGCAGGCATAAATTCTTACTCCACTGAGCATTCACTGCAAAAACTTCATCTAGATGTCCGATTTTTCACACTCTCATATTTGTTTGTTTTTTCAACTGGAAAACAGAGTTAATAACATAGGATTACTAAGGGAATTAAATTACACATATGGGATAGCACTATGGAAATGTTACACCCTCAACCCCCCTTCTTTTTTTTTTTTTTTGTCTACCTTCCCTTCCAAACCAAGGAGTAGGAAACTCCCAAATGAAACAACATGTAGGAATCTCCTTCCCTGAATGGGAAGCCTACAAGTGTCTACTTGTGATGTCTTTGGGATCTTGCTGCTTTGGTGGAAGCCTAAAAATCTGGCTGTCAGATCACAAATAACCACTCCTTAAGGAGCCCTTGCTGAGTAGCTATCTTTGTGTTTCTATAAAGGCTAAATTTTTGTATAGTTATATGAGCTCTTTGTGTATCTTTGCTATTAGTCTCTTATCAGATGTATGGTATGCAAATATTTTCTCACATTTAGTAGGGCTTTGGTTGCTGTCTCTTTTGCTCTATAGAATCTTTTTAATTTGATGTAGTGCTAGTTGTTTATATTCTCCTTTGATTTCCTTGCTTCTGGAGATCAGTTTTCAAAGATGTTGCTGAAGCTTGTGTAATGGAGTATATTGCCTATGTTTTCTTCTATATATTTTATGGCTTCAGGTCTTACATCCAAGTCTTTTATCCATTTTGAACTGATTTTTGTGCATGGTGTGAGACAGTACTCTAGTTTCATATTTTTGCATGTGGCAGTCCAGTTTTCCAGCACCACATATTAAAGAGACTTTCCTTGTCCCAGTGTATATTTTTTGCTCCTGAGCTGACCATTTTTGCATGGTTTTATCTCTGTGCTTTCAATTAGAAAGTCTGTGTGTCGGTTTGTATTTCAATACCATGCTGCTTTATTATTATGGTTTTGTAATATAGTTTGAACCCAATCAAAAATGAGCAGAAGAGCTAAAAAGACACTTCTTCAAAGAAGAAATGCAAATAACCAACAGACAAAAAGAAATGTTCAACATCACTTATTATTAGAGAAATGCAAATGAAAACCACAATGAGATGCCACCTCGCACCAGCAAGAATGGCCCATATTAAAAACAAAACTGGCAACAACAAATCCTGGTGGGGATGTGGAGAGAAAGGAACCCTCTTACACTGCTGGAGGGAATGTAAACTGCTATAGCCATTATTAAAGTTGCGTGGAGATTCCTCAACATACTAAAAATGGATCTACCATATGATTCAACAACTCCACTCCTAGGAATCTACCTAAAGGACATAAATACCCTAATTCAAAAGGAAATTTGCACTTACTCCTATGTTTACTGCAGCACTACTTACAACAACCAAGATATGGAAACAACCTAAATACTCCCAAACAGATAAATGGATAAAGAAGATGGAGCATAAACACAGTATGGAGTACTACTCAGTGATCACAAAAGATAACCTCATGCCATTTGCAGCAACATGAATGGAGCTGGGAGGGATTATGCTAAGGAAAATAAGTCAGAAGGAAAAAGGTAAATATTGAATGGCTTCACTTATATGTGGAATATAGAGAAACCAAACAAAAAGTGAGGAAAAAGAGAAAATTTGCTAGCTTACCATAGATCTGAGCAGGGGAAGGGGAAAAGAGAGGTCAGAAAAGGGAAGGGAAGAGCACAAGGGACTGTGGTGATGGATCATGGGTGCTAATATTATGGGAGAACTATGAACACTACTACACCTAAGGGGAGAGATCACACACTGTCTAAAGACAAGCAACGATGTAAGACAATAAACTAACCCCTCAAAACCAAAAGCAAAGCAAATAAAAAGGCTCAGAATGGGAGCCCCATCTTGCATCCTTAATCTTCCTTGAACTTCCGGAGGGAGAGAAAAACTATTAGAAATTAGGGAGAAGGATGTGCGAGTAGAGAAAGGGTAACTCCCCATAATGGGTTTATTCTCAGTAGAACAAAACTCCAACCGTAACAAATTCACATTAACCTTAAAACTTCTCCACTGCCCTCCCTCTCTCAAGTTTGAACTGTTGGCAAACCCCAGCAATATGGAAAAGTAAATGGACACAGTGCATCGCCATTGAGATGCAAGTGGACATGCTAAATAGGGGTTATATTTCAGTTCATGCTGTTCACCTTTAACATTAACCCACAATAGTCAACATAGATAAGTAAAATCCCCAAACCTCATGTTGGACAACAGTTCCAATTCTTTCTTCCACTCCCTCTGTAACAGTGATAATAATAAATGATATGATTTGATATGTGCCCTCATGTCATGACTTTTGGTAAAAGTTCATAAAACAAAATAGAGATGAACAGAAGTAGGTTAGGGGAAAGGTGAGAAATAGAACTTCTGAACTAATTGTAACCAAGAGTATGATTTGGGGTTCAGCCAAATGAACTGATAAACTAGGCCATTGAAATATATCATATCAATATTTTCTCTGGCAAGAGACAGCTTGTTGAATTTGCCTTTAGTTTCACTTTAGGACTTCATTCCTTGTTTTTTTTTAAAAAAAAACTGGAGGAAAATTTTCCATTAGCTTATTTTACCTAGATTCAGATCTGATGCTTGGCCAATGCATATTATAATATATAATTAAACATAATTGCATTAAAATATTAAACTACTGTAAGCTATTAGAAATAATGAAATTTCTTGCATAAAAGCATCGCATGAATTACTCTGGTGACTGTCAGACTCCTAATCAAGAAAATCTGCCTGAAATGGCAGAGATTTCACTTGCCAGAACACTGCAGATTTGCATCAGCAAATCTTATTAAAGCTGCAGCATTAGAGGAAGTTTTCTGCTAACGACATCCTTGGCTGGATATTTCTGTGCCTGTATACAGCTGAATTCCAACAGTAATAAACATTATTCTAAAGTACTTCAAGTACAGATTGTCATAAAAGCAATTCTATGATTGTTGGAGGGGTCCTGTAAGATATATTCACAATGTTTGCTGGTATTTTTCAAGTTTTTGTTTTTGTAATAAGGGATGTAACTTATATTTAGTTCAAGTCAGCATTTGAATTTAAATCTTTTAAAAAAAATCACCTGGTTTCTACAAAGCATTTTAGAGCAATCTTGCTTATACTACTCATTTGCTTGGCCAGCTCTTTTCTTATAGATAAAAATGATAAATGTGAGGCCACTAGACAAAACTACCACGCCTATATCTTGAATCACCACTGTCTAGCGTAATGCGGCTTCGATGTAAATCCTAACATTTTATGTATTATGTGTGTATACACACACGCACCCCTATAATTTTCACTTTGGTATGTTTTACTATTTTGTACACGCAATGTAGAGAGCTAGATCATTTGTTCTCAAGTCAGAACAGAATTATCTATACAGATTTTAAAATCTGGTGATGTCCAGACCAATTAAGATTGAATTTCTGGGGGTGCATATGGGAGTAGGTACATTTTACATCTTCCCACCAAGGTAGACAGATAATCTTCAGCCTACAGTTATTGTCTCCTGTCCTTAAACTCAAGTACATCCTTCTCCCTTCCCGAAAGGGTTGCTTCTGCTCAAAGACCCTGAAGGTAACTATAAGGGTCAAACTCCAGGGAGCAGTATAACTTCTGAGTCCTTCCACCACTTAACCTGGGTTCTCAGATGTCACAGTGTACAGGGGCCAGAGATGGCAAGGTAGATGGGACTCAGGTGTGCCCTTGGGTTCACCTCATCACTGGAGAGCAGAGTCAACTCCAGTCCATTGTGTATTCAGTAAAGTAAGCCCAGAGTTGCCTGATTTTCTAGGGAAGCCAGAAGTCTGGCTTCTTTAATGAAAATATCTTGATTTTTAAATGAAAACTCTGTTGTTCACACAAACATGCCTAACCAAATATGACTACAAAGGCCAATCTGTAATCTTTGAATTAGCACACCATCCTCAATGCAAGTGTAACTCGAAAAACATTTGCAGAATGCAATGAGCAATATCTGGAAAGTTTTCATTTTTTTTTTTTTAAATACGGGTACATCTGTATATGTTTACTTGTAATTGAATAGTGCTCTCCAGAACTAAATAGCGGAATTTATGTTAATAAGTCCTCAAAATAAGATTCTTAAATAAAGGATAATTTAAATCCATAGGTATTTAACCACTGGAAAGGAAACACACAAACTAAATCAGACCAACCCACCCACCAGTACTGACTCGTGGGCTTCAAAGCAGAGTTTCTGAACTGCTGCTGGGAAACCCTGTTCCTGTGGCGATCACGTTACTAGAGAACCAAGGGTGGGGGCACTGAGTCTATAGTTGTTACCAGTTTGCTGGTGATACTAATATGGCTGCTCTTAGGACCACACATTGAGAAGCAAAGCCTTACATCAGACAGGCTAGTTAGGAGGATGGGTGTGGAAGGAATGAACAGATTGAGAATATCTGATTTTCAACACCAATTTTTTTCTCTTCAAAGCTGTCCCTGGTTACACCTTAAATGGTTTCTTATACAAGAATTTCTCCCTGTACCTCGAAATAACGGAATGCTTTTGGGAGGAAATACAAGTTTAGGATGAAGATTCGCAAAACAAAAGTGTTAAAAATGCAAACAACCTCTATAGCAGTTCAAATGTAAGATCACAGCCCTCACTAACTTTAACTGACTCCTAAGATTGGTTGCCCCTTAAACACAACACCCTGCCTGTCTCCACTCTGCCTGGCACATGTTAGGAGTCAACAAATAATTGTTGAGTGATGGAAAGACTGATCAATTTAGAGAGCTCCTACTATAGGATGCGTGAAATGCCAGTGGAGGCGGGAGTGGCAGGACAAAGAGACCAGGCAAGTAAAGAGGGTCTTAAAATCTGGTTGGAGGGAAAAAGGTACAACCATCTAGATAGGTGGCTATGAGGTATGTTGCAGTTCCTACCTGGGGAGCTGTAAAAGATAGAACCTGAAAAATAAACGGAGGCCCTAAGGTGAGGCTTCTGAATGTCAACTGATGGACTTGGGTTTTATCCCTTTGGCTATGGGAAGCCTGGAAAGGCTTTTAAGGAGGAACATAAGATGATCAAAGTGGGATTTTAAGAAAATGTCTTTGATGGTGGTGTGATGGAGGGCTGCTCTGAGGAACCCTGCCGAAGGCTCTTCTTTAGAAACTAGGAAGGTTATTTGTCCCGCTGGCTGTTGTGCCATCAATTTTCCATTCCTTCTGTAGAAAAAGACTCTTCTAAGCTAGAATTGCTTTATAATTCAACTCTTCTTAAGTTACCTAATTACAGATCCTGAGAATCCAAAGAAATCTACGGCTCCTTGCGGGGAATAAATCTGAAGGAAACAATAGCACAACGAGCAGATATTTAGTTGCTATAATACCAAAATTTAGTTGCTATTAATTCACATGGAAGACTCTGGGATACACTGAGACGATCCTGTAGAAAAGAATGCATCTTACCTTTAGTAAAATTCAGTAACTTCACCTTGAAAGAAATGTAATTTAGCCACAAACCCAAAATTACCTGTTTCTCGATTAAAAGGGTTGCTATTAAGAAAATAAGTATGTTCTACTCCCTGCATCTTGTCATTACTAATTTCGTTTTGTACATGGACAGTAACAACACATTTTTAAAGAATGAGTGGTGATCAGCATAGCCAGATCCTTTTCCTTTGACAGAACTTTTTGCATACCACAACATTCTGGAGGTGTAAGGAGCTGATAAGCCATTTAGTCTGCCTTACTCATTTCGCTATTATGAAAGTCCTGTGACACCATCATTTTCTTTTCTTGCTGGAATAAAGTACCATCTTCCTGTTTTCCTACATCAATGCATACTTCCCCCATAGCAGTTATTTTATTTTGCCTGAAGCATGTTGTTTAAAGAGGAAGCATGGGTTTTAAAATCAGAGATCTGAATTCCCATTCAAATGATCAGGTCAAGCTCTGTGACCTTGTGTATTGTGCTTAATCTCTCCGAACCTCACATTTCCTCTATAAAATGTCTTCTCATCTTAAATAGCAAAGATAGGCATCAGTTCAACTTGAAACTTATTAAAAATCCTGAGTCCTGAAAGTCCAACAGATATCTTTAAACTTCCTTTTCATCTTTAGTGTTTTTTTCATTCAGTGAATGAAGATGGGCTATCTTCTGTTACAGTGCTCACCAATTTACCATTCACAGGACTGTAGTGTTGAGGGTGGTGATGAGGCTTAAGTAAGATACACATCTAAAATACATGGTATCTATCAACAGGACGAAATAAACAGTATTTTCTTTCTTCCTAATTTACAGGTCTACCTCCTTAGCTCTGTGGCCGCCTCTCATTTCTCTGTACACCTAGTGCCCACGTTTCAGTCACAGCAGGCCTTCGAGCAGTGCCCTGGATGTTTCTTGCCTTTTGCTTTTGCTGCTATTTCTTCAATGTTCTTTTCTCTCTTTCCTTGGCTGACTCTTAGATCAGATGCGGTGGGGCTTCCACAGACGGACCTTTTCTGACCCCAACATCATTTATGTTCCTCCCACCTTTGTACATTACTTTCATTCCTGCCTCTATACTATGTGATCCTTTCTCTTATCACATTGCACTTCAATGCATGTATTATTTTGGTCTGTATTCTCTAATACTTTATACGTAGCATTTAGCTCAGTGCATTTCACACAGCAGGGGCTTAATAAATAGATGTTAAACAAATGAGTGGGTGAATGTTAATTTTTTCATCATGAGATATTCCAGGTTCTTTAGTTAGTATCACTTAAAAGTTTTGTTAACTGACTTTAAATGCCTTCCCATAAGTCACACTGCAAGTTAGTCACTTGACAATAGTATCTTTTGTCTACTTAGAGCTGCCTATTCTCTTTGCCTGTACATTTATTCTCACCTATACTATTCCATAACTAGAGTGAAGAAAAATGAAGATGATAGAAGTAAAACAAAGAAAAATAGAGACAACAGTGGCAAAAATTTTTTAATGTAAAATTTAAAATAGGAAGGACTACAAAAAGTCCGTTTGTCTAGCCTACTCTTAAAATCTCGGAGTCCTGCTCAGCTATGAAATGCCAGACTTATTTGAACAAGTCAGCACTGGTTGTCCCTGTCTGGGTCTGAATCAGCCACCCTGGACAGAACGGGAGTCAGGCATTCTTGCCTTGGTTCCTTCCGTGGCATTAGTGGGGTACTTTCTCATCCCCCTACTCCTCTTCCTCCTTCTGATCCAAGGACCTCTCCTGCACATTCCTGGCCTCTAGACCTTTACCAACAATGCAGTTTTTCATCCAATGCTCTGCCAGGTGTTTGGAAGACAAAAATGAACAAGGCTCATTTTTGTGCCCTCGAGGAACTCACAGTCCAGTAGGAAAAGCAGATGTAAAGAATTCTTTGTGGCAAATCAGTAAATGCAGTGACAGTCATATGCCAAGTTCGAAGGCAGAACACAGAGGAAACGTTGGAGAAGATCTGGAACCTGAGGCTGGAGAGTAAGGTGGATACTGATCAGGAGATGCCCTGTGAACAGTTTCCTGAAGCTTAAGGGAACTAGGTAGAACTTTATGCATGGAACACTATCAGATTTAGGTTCTAGAAATCACCCAGGGAAGGTGATGGGTTGGTGGAGGGTGAATCTGGGAGCAAAATGAGCACTTTAGGTAATCAACTGTATCTGAAAGTTCTGAGAAAGGAGGCTACCAGAGGCCTCGCAGTCTTTTTCTTTTTCCTGCACTCAAAGTTGGTTTATGGTATTTGTGATGTGTGCGGTCGATCCCTGACACATTACCCTGTTTCCACACAGTGTCACTCCTGGAGAAACCTCTCACTAGAGACTGCCCTGCCTCCAAATAATTCTTTCCAAAGAAATATCTTTGTCTTTCTAAATGGGATGAATGTTCTAGGCATCTCTGAATGGCTCAGAAGCACTGCATTCAGATTTCACCAAGCAGGCGCAGGTCTCAGCAAACTGTATCAACAAGGGTTAGACCATTTCAATGAACTGGAAATGGAATATGACCATGGTTATGGGCATCTGATATTTCATCTTGTTGTTTTTGTCCACATTTCCCCCAATTTCAGGTTGGGCCTACCTAAACAAGTCTTTTAGAGCATGTTGGCATTTGCGCTTGTTTGTTTTGGTTTTTCCTTTTTCTTAGGCATAATCAGAGCTGTTAATTTATACCAAAAGAGCGTTCACTTAAGAAAATAGCTCTACCAAGCGATCCCTCAAACAAAAATTTTATAAAATTACACACTATCATAATATTCATTATATAATTCCTTTGGTTATTATAACTACATAATGAAAATGTGGAATTGTGAATATAGCCATTATTTCTACAAAGGGACAACATGAATAAATACTATTTTTGCCTCTGATAGTTTTACTCACAGTATAAAAATAGAATTTGCAACAACTCATAATAAAGTTACATATGCTTCTAACTGAATAAAGTTCTTGTTGGGTAATTAAAAAATATGTGTGTTTTGCACTAAGAGGTTCTGAACTCTTAGTAAAGTTAAATAAAAGAAGGATGAATGAATGAGTGAAGAACAGAACCATGGCCCTAAAGGAATCCAGAATGCCTGGAAGTGCTCTCAGCAGCCCAAGACACTGGGAGAGAAATCACCAGGCCCCACCTCCCCTATTCCAGCCTCTTCCTCTTCTAGGAACACGAACCCATCACAGCTCCCCTTCCCCAGGCCCTGCAGCCCTAGTTCTGGTTCCAGATACTTTCTGGGACCCCTGGTCCAAGTTCCTTGTGTCACAGATGTCATTTCCAGGGCACAGAGAAGAGGCCTGTCTGACCTTTCTCAAGCATCAACTGTGACTGCGTGGAAGTTCAGTTTTTGTCAGGAGGTACCCCCAAAAGATCTTCTTTAACATCTCTCATTTACCTCAGAATAGGTTTTCCTCACTTATATTTAAGAAAGTTACATGACACTTTGTACCTCTCATGTACTGTTAACTTTAAACTTGTTTTTCCTAAATATCAACTCCTTAAAATTATCAACCCCGGTACAGGAGAGGAGACTGAGGCAGCTCGAGTGGTTGGTTAAGTAAGTTACACAAGATTACAAAAAAGGTCAGGAATGCTGGCTGAGCTTTCATTAGACTAAAATAAAGTGGCCTCCTTACACTTCTATCCATTAGCCCCAGTTCTGCTCTCTAGAATTGCCTTAAAATAGTCAATTTTCTCTTCCACCAAAAATCCATAATCCTATTGAACATTCATATACCTTTAAAAGTACTCCCTAGCTCAGGTTCACTCCCCCCCACCGCCAAATGAAACAAAACCTGGGACAAGATGCCCTTTCCTCATTCTGATTCAGTCAGATGTTATTATTATTAGAAGAGAGTGCATCCAGAAATATGGGTTTTCAAAAGCATATTTAAGGCTAGTTTTCAAAAACATCTGGACACAGCTACGTTCATAATACCAACTAGAGAAAATGGTTGCATTGAGGAGGGCTGTGAGTTTGACGCATGGGTCTGACAGTCACCATCTGTGCTTCCTCCAGGGTGACCAGGCCATGCAGAGATACTGCAAAGTAAAGACACAATCAAGAACTTACAAAATCACACATCAGTAGGCTCAGTGGACTTCATTAAATCAGAACTGTTGTGCTTACTGGACTCCAGTTTTACTGTCATGGGGAGTAAATACTGAAGACCAAACCCAAAAGTTATTTTTTGATGAAATTCAACATATTACAAATAGGCTGTATTTGAAAAATCATTTACAAGATAGTCTTTATTAAAATAAGAGAAAGAGAACCTCGGAATTCAGTCAAGGTGAAGGTAAAGGAAATGCATTCCTAGACAATCTCGATGTGGCTCTAGCTTGGCTCTTTGCTTTTCTAGGTCAGTGAAGTTTGGATAATCATCTTGCCCATGGTCACTAGGGGTGCACCTCACATTTCTATGAAACAGAACTGGGCAAAGAACTGAGGGAATACTCAAAACAGAGGCTTTGACTTTGCAAGAAGAATTTGCATCAAATGAAGGCAGAGGTTGAGGAAGAAGACAAGGTGAAGGCTGCCTGGGAGGATGAAGAAAGAGAGCCATCCACTGAATACATTGATTCCAAGCGATGCTGTTTTAGTTATTTGAATTTCCAACTTCCATTAAAGGAGAGTGGGAGGTTCTTGTTTGTCCAACAGGTCTGTGCTGAAACATGTATGAGCAAGGGCCAGCTTGTGTGTCCAGCGCACTCGTGTAGCTACAGTTTTCTGAAGCACAAGTCTCTATTTCATCATCCCTAACATGGAATACAGAGGAAGCTTTTCTGAGTGAAGAGCTGGGCCTGACAGTGTGCATTAGCTGTGGATTAACATAAGTGAAGATTGCAAAACACACTGACGATGTTAAGAGCGAAGTACTTTAAAACAGATGACAAAGAATCCAGAAAGCACCATAGAGCTTGCTGAGGACTCCAGTGTTGAAGGAATGGGGACTAAATTCACAGATCTTTCAAATCATCAATATCATAAACAACTAATTTTTCCTCCGGATTTCAACTCATTTGAATGCTTGTATTTGGGGATTTAGAAGACAGGGAATAAAACTAACTTAGGTGAAATGCATTTTAGAAATATAAGGACAATGAAGGTATGTTTCCTCTTTTGTGCTTTCTCTCATATGTTAAAATAGAGAAAATTTTAAAGAAACCAAATTAAAACCACAAATACAAGACTGCAGTAGAAAGATCATGGTGTATCACTCTCCACCAAATTAAAATAAAACAATGACAACAAACGATTTGAAATTTAAGTGACTTCCAACCTCTTTCCCGTTAAATAGGATGCAGTTCACTCCTTAGCATGGTGTTCAAGACCCTGGACTCCCTCACCCTACCTATCCCGCACCACTTTCTTCCTTCTTCTCTAAGTCTTGCAGCCAGATTCCCACCATGTCCTGAGAATGTCCATGCTGTACTAGTGCTGTGCTTTAGATTACTGATTTTACCTGCTAGGGATTTTTTTCTCATATTTATATGTGTTAAAAATTTATCCACTATTTAGTTCAAATGATCTCTGTTTCTAAAAATTTCTCTTGATTTGCAGAGAGAGAGAATTTTTAGCCTTTTCATACTTTATGGTTTGGTCCCTCAGAGTTGCATTTTTCATTGTTATCTAGAATCTGTGATAGGTGTTCCATCTTTAAGTCCCCTCTAGAGAAGAATAACTTCTCCTACGTGTGCCCTATTCTCCTAACAGATGGTGCTGTGCTTAAGATGTGCTGAATGTTTATATATAAAACAGGTGGTACATTACATAGTATTAAAAAGGAATAAAATTCTGATACATACTTCATGGATGAACCTTGAGGATATTATACTAAGTGAAATAAGCCAGACACAAAAAGATAAATATTGTTATGATTCCATCTGTATGCAACACCTAGTATAGTCAAATATACAGAGACAGAAAGCAGGACAGCGGTTACCTGGGGGCTGGGGAGGATAGGAGTTGTATAAGTATAAAGTTTCAGATTGGGAAGGTGAAAAAGTTCTGGATACGGATGGTGGTGATGACCGTGCAACAAGGAAATATATTAATGGCACTGACTGTGTACTTAAAAATGGGAAAAATGGTAAATTTCCTTTTATATGCATTTTGTAATTTTTTTTTTAATGGAAGACAGTGGATTCGCATCTATAACACAGTCAAGGAAAGAAAGGAGAAAAATGGATTTTATGTCTGACTAAATTGAATTTCAATTATACAGGTTACAGTGGTTTTAAATGTGCAAGAACTCATAGAGTACATTTCCTGTTAGTTCTATCTACTGATTTCACTAGACGAGGAAAGGCACAAGAGAAGTACTGGTGTTGATCTATGAAAATATTTACCTGTAGGTTTAAAACAAAACAAAAGGTTAAGTCTAACAATATCTGCTCTGACAGAAGAACACTGGGAATCAGGAACACTGAAGGGGGAATGTGGTTAGAACTAGAGCAAGCTCTTTGATTGTTTGCTATGTAACAGCTGTGTGAGTCAGGGGCCTACCTGGTGGCCTAGGGGTTAGGTCTCAGCGCTATCATCACAAGGAAGGCCTGAGTTCGATCCACAACCAGGTTGCTAACACATATATGGTGCAGCTCCCCTCACCCGCTGCTCCCCTCAGCAGTGTATTTCAGCAGATCTGCCTGTTCTGCCCCCCTCATCAGTCTTTGGTGAATTCTCTCACCCCCTGTACCTCTCTCTAGCCCACACCCCAGTTCTTTTTTTGCAGAAATAAATACATACATAAAATCTTAAAAAGAAACAGAGCTGTGAGTCAAAGGTTACCACGGAAAGCCAACATATCAGGTAGAAATGGACACATATTTAACAGAACAAAGGTAATAGAACAAAGTTAATATTCACTAAGTATGGTATGAAGGTGACGATGGGAAAATATTCTTTTCACTGTTACAGCAGGAAATAGATAATGCCATTTGAAGACAAAGAAAGCTAAATGTTTTATATAAAATGAAAATTATCACAGTGACCATTTGAACAAGAACAAATCTTACTAAATTTCAGAATAATAATACATGAAAATGTCAGCACCATCATATCATACATAAAGATTTTAAAAAGTAATTATAGGAAACAAGAAATGCCAGAGGGAGAAACAATCACAGAAACAGAGGAAGAAAACATTTTTAATTACTTATGTTTACCTCTATGTAAATACATCAGAAAAGCAGATTAAATGCATAATTTAATGGGAAAATATAATGTACCAAAACTGCTCACGGAGGAAATAGGAGATTTAAACATATGTGATTTTTTATAGACAAAATAAACAACAGTATTCAAAATCAACACTCACTCTGCAGTACCATGAAAGATCCAGGTCACTGAACTGTGTACATAAAAAGGTCCAGGTATTTTCACCTGGGATTCCTGCCAAATGGGTAGAGAGCAAAAGATAAGTGTGTTCTATAAAGTTGCTCCAGAATAGAGGAAACATTTCTGAATTCATTTTCTGAAGCAAGTTTCATATTGGCACTGAATCCTGGCAAAGACTGGATGACTTCATGCTTATCAGGGATGCATCAGAGTAACTTCTATCAAATTTATGAACAATATGGTAGTTGTTATTATGGACACCCTTGTTCTATTGGAGCCACAGCAAGGCGGTTAGACAAAAGAAAGATAGGCAGATAACAACACAGAAAGGAGTTAAAGTTATCATTCTTACAGCTGGGAACTGTAAATCCAGAAAACAATGAGAATCAAGTGATAAATTCCTACAAAAAAGTGAGACGAGGTACTGAACAGAGGGTACAAAATGAAGATACTGATAGCAAAAGGCCTCACATACACAGACAGCCACCTGTTAGAAAACATTGTAAATTAATTACAATAATTTAATATTTAGGCAGACATTTAACAAGGAATGTGTGAGACATAGACAAAAAAATTAAAAGCGTCCTAATGAAAGACACAAAAGAAGATTCAAGCAAACTAAAAGACAGCGTGTTCCTGCAGAATAATCAACATCATAAAGTTCTCACTTTTAAGCTGTTTTCAAACACTTAACAAAATAAACAATAGCAATGAAATGTGACTGATCTACCAGATAGGAAACTTTCATCATTGGAACAGTATGGTACAGGTGCACTGACAGACAGATTAATGGAACAGAACAAGAAGTTCATAAGTAGCCCAAGCACTTAGAGAAATTTAGTGATTCTGAGACACCATCTTAGATTAGTGAGGAAATAATACAGTTTTCCGAATCCAAAGCAAATAAAGTTGGATTCATATCTGATATGACACGTTGGAATAAATACCAAATGGATGTAAGATTGAAGTTAAAAAGTACATAAGAGAAATACAGCAGGATCACGGCATGGCTTGGGAAAGATAATTCTAACCATGTTATTAAATCAGAAAAAGAAAAAAAATTGATAAATAATGACAAAACAAACCTAAAGCCAGTAAGCAAACAACCTACCAACCAAATAAACACAGCGCAAGTGAACAAATCAAAAGCCACAAAATATGAACCAACATTAGCAATGCAAATCAATTATAAAGTACTAATTTCCAAATAGACAAAAAGAGCTCTTTATAAACTGATAAGAGGCTAACATGGAAACAGAAAATTTGGCAATGGGAAAAGTCACAAAAGACCCAAATCAAAATAAATTCATATTATACTGAGATAACATTTTTCAATTATGTTGAAAATGACAATTGACATTTTACGGCAAACAATCTATATGCTTGATAACATACTTTGTTAGTATTGAGAGACATTCTCAAAAATTGCTGGAAAAAGAATATATTAATATATTTTGAAGGCTGGGAAATTTGCCATCTTTCACTCTATTTTAAGGAATTAATCCCACAGACCCATCAATTCATGTGCAAAAAGACGTATGCTTACGGTTACTCACCTACCACTACTTTAAACAGCAGAGGACTGGTTACTTAAAAATGAGACATCAGTCAATGAAATACTACTATGTAACTAAAAAACTACTCACTAGTCTTTAAAAAGGGACTCCCTGTCACAATTAGGTGGAATCAGTTTGCTTTATCTGACCCTTTGTTTTGTTTCTCTATATTCCACTTCTGAGTGACACCTCTTAGCATTTGTCCTCCTGACTTCTCTCACTTTGCATAATCCCCTCCAGCTTCATCCATATCACTATACATGGCATGGGTTTACCTTTTTTTGATAGCTGAGTACTATTCCATTGTATATATCTATACATTTCCCCTACCCACTCATATGTTTTGGGGGGCTCATCTTCCATAAAAATAAACAAAAAGACTGAAATAGGTGGAATCCCCATGAAGTATTACTAAGTGAGCAAAATTCAAGTAAGTACAGTGCACAGGAATACCGCTTCTTGTGTTAAGAAGAGAGGCAGGAATAAGAAAATATATTTGTTTGTATGTGCATATAGAGAAACTCTAAAAGGATAGACAGGAGAGTAGTAACTGGTGTCTGTCAGCAGGGGCAGTATTGTGTAGATGGAGAGACTTCACTGTATACCTTTGTATATATTTAAATATTTTTATCCCACGTGAAGGAATATACTACCTATACAAATTAAATCAAAAAGGCAAATAAAAAGCTTTGATAGTTATGCCTCGTGTCTTGCTTTATCATAAAATGTATTAAAACATCTGTAAAATGTGGTTCTTATTTCTTATTCTTATTTCTATGTGATTTAGAAAAACACATAAGGAAGCAACGTTTCTTTTACCTCAATGGGTAAGTGACCACAGTTTCCCCTCACTGCATGAGCAGGGGAAGACATTCCCATGCAGCATCCTGGGGCACCTCTCCCATGAGCCTCTTGCGGAAAGGCTGTAGCCTTGCCCTAGCTTCGGTTTCTGCAGTCCTGGGGCACGGTACAGCTTCCAGAGGGTGCCTCTACATTCCACACTGAGGTGATGACTTAACTGGGTTTATTGATAATGAAAGGGTGTAGATGGTGCATATTTCTCCCTAAGGGGTTGGATTCAGTATAAGTTTCCAAACTGGGTACTGATGACTACAATTTGGACTTTTTCTCTTTAAAAAGCTCTCTATAAAAGCTCAAGTTTACCAACTTGAGGCTAGTTTACTAAGGATGAGGCACCGGTTTGTCTGACTGACTGAAACCATTTCAGACAAATGTAAGCCTCTCATTCCTACAGACATGCCTTAGGAACCTATTTTTGAGTTTAACAACTTTTCAGTGAACTGGAAATTCCATCCTGTACACCCATAAATGCTAGTAATTTCTATCACACAGGTTCTAGACCATGCAGGTGTGGCACACAGGTGCCGTGAGGTGTGTGAAACGGGAGGACTTAAAACTGAGAGCGAGAGAGCACGTGGCTCAGGAGTTAAGGCCCAAGGGTGTCAGCAGCAGGGTGTGCCTTGGAGAAGCAATGACTAGCTAGCCCCACACTGCCAAGGACGAGGAGAGGGACTGGGTGAAGACCTTAGGTCAGGGCCAAGTTGAGGAAGCTTGTGTTTTCTCCTACAACCCAGTGTAACTGGCTAAATTAGAACTCTTGTCTTTGTGAAGTACACTGATAAGTAAGGTTCTAGAAGTCACTTAAAGTCATTTAAGAATGAATATACAAGTCCTCTTAGCATATCACCCCTCTTTGCTGCTTAAATTTATTTAATTTACTTCTGTTCTTAATTAAGACTAAGAACAAAGCTGCCTGAGATCTCTTATATGACTCAGTCATAGACCTAAGAACCACATTTCATTTAGTACTTTAGTCTTTCAAACGTACTTTAGCTGATCATTACAGTCCTTATTTTTCTCTTTAGAATTGGTGTTTGTCTTTTCTTTCCCCTTTATGTTTGCTGTGATGCTTTAACATTCTAGTTATGACTAGCTCTTTAAAATTTTTTTGAAGATGGTAAATTGAAAGTAGCATGTTTCTGATTAAGAAGTGTGTGTTCTCTTTTTCTCTATAATGCAGACATTAAAATTTAAAAGCCAGAGCATGAAATAAGAAGTGCTAATGAAAATGTCCTCAAGTGAGAGTTTAGATTTTAAAATGCTGCTAATCTAGTAAGAAATACAGGATGAATGTGCAGGGTCGAGTAACAGGTAAGATGTGATCTATTCTATGCCTTTGAAATGTCTTCCAGATTTCATATAAAAAATCATTTGTGATTCATTTTGGTCAGTGATGACTCAAATCATTTTTAAAAAAATCAAATTTGAACAAGTCCAATAGGAAAACAGCATCTCCAAAGCCAGTGTAAACGGTTTCTCTAGTCAAAGTTAGTTGTGTTTGGAGTCTTAATAACTATGCTGTTCTTTTAGAAGACAGATCTGGTTTCAATCTGTGCTTCTTCAATTTTTATCAGTGTTGGCCTAGATTTCCAAAGCTGAGCTAAAATGGAAATATTCTTTCCCCCTTTTAACCCATCTGTCTCCTTTTATTTACATAATACAATATCTTTTCCCCTAAATAACTCTAAGTTTCTTTAAAAAGGCAAAAACAAAAGTAAAATGATGGAAAATTTTTTATCACAAGGGGAAACTTAGGACTTTCTCTTTTGGACTTATACTCAATCAGAACTTACAACCATTCAAATTCATCACAAATGAGCATGACCAAGGCCGGAAAGCAACAAAACCATAACCTGAAGGCGCCGTCACTTTAGAATCACGTATGTCAAGTGACTAGTGACTTCTGCCCCAAAACAGCATGAAGGGGTATTCTGAAAAGCTGCTGAAGTTGGCCCTTGGCTTCCTTATTCAAAGTGAGGAAATCAGGCTGGATAATTACTTTGCTAAGTACCAGCATGAGAAGGGTTTACAATTATGCAGACTCTGTTGTTGTTACTGCTGCCATCAGAATAATTTATCAAGTTACAGTGTCTCATCGAGGGAACTGAAAAAGCGCATTACCAGTGAGAAATTATTCTTAAAGAAGACTTACTTACCACTACATGTGTTTCTAATGCTGGCTGAAAATATGCAAGAAGAGGAGCTAACGTGGCATGTGACAAGTCCCCATTTGTCTGTCAGCCATAGTCGTATATTTAGAACGATTCAAAAAAATAAAAAACAGGATCGAGATGTAATAGACTCTCTTGTCATCTCAAAATAATTGCAGTGATGCCGGTGAGGCCAAAGTTTCTTCAGACAGATACTTGCCAAAGATAGTTCCATAAACGTCAAACGAAAATTAGGAGAGGGGCCAGGTGACAAGCCAGTGTATAAAGTATCTGACTGCATGTATCTGAACTGTGCTGACCCCATTCCAACACTCCCGACGCCAAGGTTTTTCCACTTCCTACACACTCTATTCAAAATGAACCACTCACCCACCCCTTGGCCAGCATTTATTTACCCTTCTGAAGGTGACACATACCCATGGCCTCTGGGCGTCCCTGCCACGACCAGCCTCAAGTCAGTGCTCACGAGCCCTGGATAGATTAGTTCAGTGCAAGCACAGTGGCTTTGAGGAATGCAACTGACCTCTAGACACAGATGATGGAGCCCAAACTCTTCCTACGCTCATAATTTCTTGCTACAGCACACACCTATAGTACAAAACAAAACAAACAAAACCACTGGCTGAAGAAGAATTCCTAAAGGGATTTTTTTAAGTCAAAGAAATATCATCACTTCCTGTTCAAACTAGGGCCTGCAGTGGTGTTTCAATTCCCACTAGTAGTAAACTTTCCTTCTGAATAGAAACCTTTTCTTTTGTCCCTTGGCAGGCACCACATTAAAATCAAGTTTTCATTAGAAGCAGAATCTGGGCTGACCACCCCAATGACAGGCTGGACACTGCCAGCACCGGGCACCTGCACTGCGGGGCGGCACAACCGACATCTGTAAGCTGAGACCAGGTTAGAGGCGAAGGAGAAACACCGTGAAGATCATGAAAGAATAAAGATAAAGAGCTGAGGAATCGCCATTCTGAAGAGCTCTCCAGAAGAACCGAAAGCAAATCTACCGGGAAATTTAAAATTACACTTATTTGTCTGTCAATGAAAAAAGATCAAGGAGGAGGACAAGAATAACCCATGAAACAAGGCAGGTTGTCACAAAGGTGAGGAAGAACCACAGGTTTCAAACTCCTGAAATCAGAAAGTAAGTTCTGAACAAACACACAAACATCTGATTTGATATCAGTTTTACTAGAATTCAACAGGATTAACCCTTTTCCTCTGTTGATAGTGGCAATGTGAAAATATTTGGTGAAGAGGCAAACCCTCATAGCCTTGGTATTCTCACCTCCAACTCCGTAGGGATCTGTGAGAGCACCACAGCTTTAGCGTCTCAGGGACCGCTGCAGCTCTGTGGACAGGCTGCGCGTGTGCACCCCATGCAAGCCTGCTCCTCCTGTCCCATCTCTCACCCACCCTCCCAGCACTGGCCCCCTCTCTTCCCTTCTCCCACCTTTGAGTCTATGGGGCAGCCAGGGGTTTTCACTGAAGCATGTTCCTTAGCTCTGATGGATCAGAGGGACCGAGTTGATCTGTTGTATTTCCTTTTCTAAGGAGATCCAGATCAGCAAATCTCTTGCAGTCACTGCCCATGGGGCCCCTGCACATTCTTTTTCATATTCTAATAAAACTTTATTTCAAAAATGAGGAAGGCCAAAGACCTTATTTGTTGACCTCTGCTCTAGGAGAATATACCTTTGCTTAATCTCTATCAGTAAGTGGTAATGTACAAGCTGTTTTTGTGTGGTAGAAATACAAAGGATGTATGCCCTGCACATTCAGTTCTTCGTCAGGAGAAATGTCCTAGTTTGGCCTGGCTGTCGATGGACATCTAGGGGCACACATAGCAGTAAACACCTGCCCACCAGCAGCAGGAGGCAACTTTTCAAAGGCTGAACATAATAGTGAAGGGAAATTCACTTGCTTCTTTCTGTGCCAGCTTTCTTTGCATCCAGCTTCTTGCATGGACTTGTTCTTCTCCTAACTTTTCAGCTCTCATTGGCTGGAACATAAGTCCTGTGCTCAGAATGGGATGTGGGAAAACTGTTATATTAAATTCTTTATCTCTTTACTTTTCCGTGATCATGAGGATCTGTGCTCCTCCAATCCTCACTTTCCAAGGCCCTTACCCTGCTCTAGGCTCACACCATCTTTCCACTCTGCTCATGCATTTCCTAGCCTGAACCCCACCCATGCCCAGTAAATACGCTAGTCCCTAGTATGTCCATATATCTCCCTTCTCTGGTCAAATGACACTGTAACCTGCTCTTGAGGTGCCACCTATGCCTGCCTGTCATACTCCTTGTTACAGTTTTGACTTCACATTATTCTCCATGTTTTTGATCACTATGCCGCTCTTACCCTAAGTACATGAGAGAGATACAAAGTCCACTTTCACCCATCCCTTTGTTCCCAGTGCCTGGGACATACTGCACACACGGTGGTCACCACAAAATCCTTGAACGACTAAAAGAACAAAATGGACTGATCTGATTTTTTTTCTCATGATCTACTTTCTCAATCATTTTCTATTTCTCCCCCAAGACTTTCCTGGTAGAGAAAAAGGTTAGTTTATTTTCTAGGAAACAGCCTGAGCATATCTGACCTGGGGAGGAGGTGTGTAGAGGCAGGATGTGTCAGCAGTTAGAGGTAGACGTGAGTACAACCTCTCTAGCTTCAGCTGCAAGTCCTGTGCAACCTTTCACCACAGACTTCTTTATTCTGGGCCTCAATTTTCTCTTTGATAAATGAAATGATATCTTACATTCATTCTGCCTTCTCTGCAGTAAATAACAATACAGTACTAGTGTGATAAAACTGATTTCTAAAGGGGCTGTGAGATAATGATTACACAAAAATAATGCATTTTTAAAATCAAATACTGGCACTTCTCCCACCATCTTTACAAACTATGACTAATTCCTTCAGATGTGCTTTTCTTTAAAACTTTATTTGCATAGAAGTTACCTTTTAGGTAAACAGACTGACCATCCATCCATCCATCCATCCATCCTTCCATCCTTCCATCCATCCATCCATCCATCCATCCATCCATCCATCCATCCATCCATAATCCAGGCAAATTCTTACTGAGCATAAAATGACATAAGCAATGACAACACAGTATGTGAAAGCCATGAGTGGAGAAGTAGGGGCAGTTGTTATGGCAGCAATAAAGGGTATGCTGGCCAGACTGTGAGGTCAGAGGAGGTGGCCAAGCAAGAGAATTTGAAGTGAGATCTAGATCTTCATAGTAGGAAGTACCTATACAGGTGAAAGGTGTGCGTATGTGACAACAGAGGGCGATGGGTGGACGGTAAACACCAGCAAAGTCAGAGACATTGAGACGAAAGGAGCAGAGAGGATCAAAAAGCAGAGGTTCCACTGTAGCCTAAGTATAGATCAGGAAAAGGAGAGCGGAAGAGAGGGCAAGAGCGGAGAAGGAGGGGTTAGAAGGAAGTGAATGAGGAAGGTTTTGCTAAAAAAACTTGACTTTATTGTAAGAGCAATGAGGAGACTTTGAAGAGATTAAAAAGATTACATGATTACATTTGACTTTCAAAAATATAACTATAGCTTTCAGTGTGAAGAATGGATTAGAGAGGGCATTTGTAGAAACATGAGGAACAATAGGTGGCCCTGGGAGTAATCAGGTGAGAAATCATGGTGGCTGGGATTTAGGCAGTCACAGCAGGAATGGAGGGAATGGATGGATAGAAGAATCAATAGGTTGAATTAACAGGACTATTACTATCACTGTGATTTCTGGTTTCACTTGGTGGAAAGGGATGCTATTCATCAGAAAATGAGGGGTTTTAGGAGAATGATAATGATGTGGATGTGCTTAGGAAAATACAGATGGGATAGCCAGGAAGCAGCTGAGGCCCTGGGTCCAGAGCAGGAGAGAGATGTGGGTGGGATCCACAGGTAGATGGAGCAGATGATATTCTCCAGAAGGAATGTGTAAAGAAAGAAGAGGTGAGGTTCTGAAGAAGAAGACCCTGAGTAATTCCAACTTTAATGGAGTGCAAAGGAAGAACAATGCATAAGGAAGTCCAAGGAGAGGACTGTGACATGGGAGGAAAATCAGGAATACAAAACTTCCAAGGAGGAAGGGTGGCCAACCATTACACCCCTGCCAGTAGCTAAGACCTAGAGTGATATGTCCTTCTCAACACTGCCTAAAGGGTGGAACTAGGATCTCTATATCCCAGTTGTGCTGAGGGCAGGGCCAAGCTCAAGGTCTTCCTTTACATTGTCTTCATTCCTTTCCAACCACAGTGATCTCCAAATATTTATTGAAGTGCTACTTTCTATATTGGACATTGGGAATCAGAAAACACATAAAACATGTCCTTGAGAAGAGAAAGTGTTTACATAAGAATAAAGCACACATATGCTGAGTACCCATAAATGTTGCAGAGTTTTTGACACAGAATTCTGAGCGCATGACTTAGAGACACAGAAGTACTGAAGTGGGAATAAGCATAACTGATAGGAAGACAAAAAAACAGGTCATGTGGTTAGAGAAGTAGACTCTTGTAGGGGAGCAGTAGGGGACAAGGTTGAAGAATTTGGAAGAGGTGAGATATAGGTAGGTCTTGAAATAGCTGGGAATTTGGACTCACCTTGCAGACAATATTTCTTGGATGCCATGCAGCTCTTATCTGTGTAATTATGAACTTCACTGGAAGGCAATTTTCAGGTAGGGTCATGTCTTCTTAATTTTTTATTTCTTCCACAGGGACTAATTCAGTGCCTCTAATTCAAATATTTTTCACATGGGTAAAATTGCAAAAATGATTTTGTAGCCGGTGAAGGCCTGGAATGGAGGCATGTAGCTCAGCTAGAACCACCGACTCCTGTCTCCTAGGCAAAGAGTCAATTTTTTCAGGGAGTGCAATCCTAGTGTCCCTAACCCGAGAGCAGCCACCCTTGTTTATGTCACCACTTTTGAACTGGCTTCTTGTACTCTGATCAGCATTCAACAAATGAAATATTCATTAATATTTAATGCATTTCTGGACGGTACAAGGTAACAGAAAAAATGGTAGCAGGAACACAGTTTCTGTGACAAGCTGCTTTTAGGATGTAATGGGAGTTGCCAGTGAGTAAACGGGAGATTTTATGATGAAGTGCTAATGTCCCTAATACCTGTAGTAAATTCAGTGGTGGATAAGGGGAGCCTCTTGCTCAATTGCAGGCAGATCAGGGAAGTTCTCCTGGGGAAGTACTGGCTGAACTGAGAACTGGTAGAGAAGGAAGGGTAGTTAGTGACAGGCAGAGACACACTCTCAGAGAAGGACGGAGTGAGTCCCTGTTGCTGGCGCAGGCTGAGCAGTGTGCGGCTGCAGAGGTCTCTGATCTGGGATCTCTACTGCTTCCTCTCTCCCCTAAGCAGAACTGTGTGTCGTGCCGGGTGCAAATGGCCCATCTTTTAATGGATGTCTGGGGGGCGAATCCCAGAAATCTGGAGCACGTGGGTAACAGGTGTATATGCCCTTTCTCAGCAGGACCCCGGTCTGGTGCATTGTAGAAGCTGGGCGAAAACACAGAAGAAAGCAACTACAAGGCTCGATGTCCTCAACAGAAGATTGCATTTCACCCCTAGAAAAATTATTTCAAAAACTGTGGTTGAAAGAGGTATGTAAAATGGATTTAAAGGCAGTTTACACTAAAATGGACAGTGTTGGTCCTGCTGGTGATCAGGACACTTTAGGAGAAATGACAGCATGAGAGATGCTGGAGCTGCAGCAGCTCCAAGCTGAGAGGAAAACAATCCACTCTCCCTTCTGACACTGAGTCATGGGGCAGCAGCTGTGGAATTTTGTTTACTTTTTCTACGTTCACACTGTAATTTAAAATGATAAATGCATGCTGTGTCACAAAACACTACTGTCTACTGAACACACATTTTCTGAATTGTGCCAAGCACTGAATTAAGGGCAGGAACACAGGTGAAGACAATCCAGTCTGTTCCTGAAGTAGATCCCTGGACAACCCCCTCCCCCAATGTTGCACAGAGGAGAATACGAAGGGGAAACAAAGGTGGTGGGACTGGAGAGAATCATTCATGTTGAGTGTTGGACCTGGGGAAGGTGGTGCAGAAGAGAGCTTAAAGCACCCAGTTTTAAAAGTGCTGCCACAGTATGTCAGAGTTGACTAAGAGCGCTTTTACAGAATGCCCTGGCTTGGATGTCTCCCAGTCCTACTGAATCTGAGTCTCTGAGGTGGGAAGTACTGGGATGAGCACTTCTTCAGATGTTTCAGGATTTTTCATATGTACATTAAGATTTATGAACCACTATTTTGAAACATGAGTGTGTTTTTTATGGATGAGAAAGGGAAGTGGGGTATAAGTCACATCACGGAGACAGAAAAGTGGAAGGGACTGATAGAGTTGAATTCCAGGACACATACAGGGGAAGGGTACCAGAAAGTGGAACTGAAGGCTGGCTGTGAAGTCCTTTCACTGCCCATACGTAGTGGAGTGATTCCCTAGCTTAGTTACATTTTTGAATTGCCTATGGAAGTGAAAAAAATATACGTATGTTTGTTTTCCTTTCTAGAATTCCAAATTATAATTTATTAGAGAAGGCTTGAGCACACACCTACCCTATGCATGCAAAAAAAAAGGTTATCCAAGTGATTGATGCCCAAGAGGGTGAGTACTGCGGCATGGGCTACCCGGAGCCAGAGAACTCGGAAATAAAGGACCAACCTAATTATTTGTTTTTCACGGAAAACCAAATTTAAATCTTCATATAAGAAACTGGTAGATCCTAAATGGCAATTACCATTGAATGCTTACTAAATAAAGACTTCACAATGGTATTTACTACATATGAAAGTAAGAGATATTTCAGGTATTGTAAGTATGCAATGTGATCCATTCCCACTTGTCCTCCACCCCCACCAACTCTGAGGACACACTGGAACTTGTTCTTTCTGTAAGCAAACTTCGTCCAAAATCTAAGCAAGAACATTAATTTCTAGATAACTGGATAATTCCCTTGAGGGAATTTTAAATCAATTACTTGCCTATGCTCCGAAAGAATTAAGATCTATTTAAAAACATCTGAGTGAAGATACTTATTAGCAACATTAAAGAAAGATTCCAGACATCGCAAGGAGAGAACAACTCTCCAGAATTCAACTACAAAGGCATGGAAGATTATATCTCCTTAACAGATAGAGTTCAAAATTGAAAATAAAGAAATCAAGGAGATAGAATAAAATGCAGAAAGACAAGTCAATTTGATATAAAAAATCAGAAAACTTAGAAATGCAATAAAATTCAGAAAAACAAATGAGATCAGAAATAAAGTTAATGAACAGAAGGTATATAGTAAAGCTTTAATTAAGAAAATAATAAGAGATACAGTAAGCAAAATTAAACAAATTAAACTATATCAAAGTAAAAATCTTCTGCACAGTAAAAGAAGCTATCATTGAAACAAAAACACCCTACTGAATGGTAGAAATATTTGCACATCCACAATAGGCTATTATCCAAATTCTATAAAGAACTTACACAACTCAACAAGGAAACAAATAACCCAATCAAAAATTGGGCAGAAGAAGAGCTAAAGAGATACTTCTCCAAAGAAGACATACATGTGGTATATAGGCACATAAAAATCTTCCCTCACACACTGAGAAGCTCTATAACAAAAATCCAAGAAACAACAAGTGTTGTGGAGAAAAAGGAACCTTGTATGTTATTGGTGGGAATGAAGATTGGTTTAATCCTTATGGAAAGCCATACAGAGTTTCTAAAAATATTAAGAATAAATCTACTATATGGCCCAGCAATCCCTCTCCTAGGTGTATCTACCTAAAGGAAACACTAATTCAAACAAAACCACTAATTCAAAGGGATATATGCACTATGTTCCCTGCTGCACTATTTACAATTGTAAGTTATGAAAATGACCTAAATATCCAATGGGAGGTCACTGGGTAAAGAAGATGTAGTATATATACATAGTGGGACACTGCTCAGCTAGTAAAAGATGAAAACTTACTACATGCAACAATTATCCCATATAGACAGAATTGGGATTATTCTATGCAAAATGTCAGAAAAGAAAGACAAATATTAGATAACTTAACTCATATTTAAAAAATAAATAACACAAGGGATGGGCACAAATCAACAAAAAACAACCCTAGAAATCTGAATGTAGAATTGAGGTTACAGAGAATGGAGGGGGTACAACGGACAATGGTGCAGGACAATGTGTGCTTTGGTGGTACATGTGATGTGGTAAAATATATCTGATGGAGTGTACACCTATACTTCTAAATCTTAATAGTGTTGTAAACCAGTATTACAAAAAATAAAAAAAAAGACTTAGTAAAGTTGCCTAGAGTTATCTGAGTTAATTACTGATTTAACATTATCTCAGGGACTCCAATATAACTAAAATCAACTTATCGGCATTCTCAAAGTGACATGGAGGCATGTAGATAGAAATTTCATATTATTTATTAGGATTAAAGTACTCAGATATTTTAGATCACCAGCATCATTAAGGATACCCTTATAGGATACAGTGCTTTTTCTAAGTAAAATATAATTCATGAATAATGCTTACGGCTTTTGATCAGAACTATATTTCACAGCACATGTTTTCAAATTCATTCTGCTATTGCAAAGCTAGTCACAGATTTTATACTTTTTAAGTATACTTCCTCTGAAGTATACTAGGCTGGGAGGCTGCGGTCTAGAGAAGAGAAGCTAATTATGTGTTATTATGCAGAATCAAAACTGTGGATGAATAAAGATGAACTGGTGCTAGAAAATTACTCTGTGCAAGAAGTCAACAATGAAATTATTCTCTTGGGTTGTATTAAAGGGAGTTTTCTACTATAAAGGTTGTCCCTTTGGTTCATAATAGTTGCAGTTTAATGAAGGCAAATGATAAATTATATATTAGATCACAGTTCAGAAACTTCTCTCATATAGACCCAGGTTGAAGCTGTAATTTATTAATACTTGAGAAATAGAATATCCCTCCGCCCCGCATTTGTCTTCAGATGCATTCATTCAAGAAGCAGTGAATAAATACATTTAAATTATAAAATAGCTTTGACTATCCACTGAGCACCTACTAGGTACACACTTTGAATATGTCATTTAAATTCCTACAGTTTTATGAAGTGAGGTATTATATCTTCACTTTTCTAAAACAGAAAATTAAGGTTCAGAGACGATAACTTCCAAAGATAAAAAGACTAATTAGTGGCAGAGCTAAGTCCAAAGCTAAAGAACTTTGTGTTGGCTCCTTTCACTTTTTTTTTCTTTTTTTTTTATTATTAGTTATATTTGACATCATTTGTAGTCCCCAGGGAGTACCCACCACCATTTCACCCGTGCACCATCACCTCAGTGCCTTGTGCACCCTCTGGCATCTTCCCTGTCTTTGCCCTCCCCCCGTTCCCTCCCCCTCCCCCCCCATGGTCCCTTTGGTTTATCCCAGCTTTTTGATCTTATTAAGTTTTTGTTGTTGTTGTTTTTGGTTATGATTGCCCAATTCCTTGAGCTTATTCTTTATTGTTGTTGTTGTTCTTTCATATTCCTCCTAATAGTGAAGCCATCCGATATTTTTCTCTTGCCTTCTGACTTGTTTCACTGAGTATAATTCCTTCTAGTTCTTTCATTTTTTAAAGAACAACTTGAGTCTTACAGCAAAGGCAGCCATTCCTTTTTCTATGCTAATTAGATGGCATACACATTTCTATTACAGTACCTATTGTGTGGTTATTATTTATAAGCTTTTCTTCTGTACAAGTTTGAGTTCCTTGAAGGCAGGATGCATACCCTCTTATGTGTCTCTACCTTCCCAGATAGTAGCATTTATCCACTGAAAGTTTTGGCAGGCCCGTGGTGTGTCTGCTCTAAGTTACTGATATATATTTAGAAAGGAACAAGACAGACGAGGCACTCACTTTCTAGGTGAGATGACAGTTAAACAACTAATGAAAACAGAGTATGGTTTGATGGAGAAATATAGAAATTATTGGGTTTATGAGATTAAAGAGTAGGGTTCCCTAGCCAACTGGGGGAAAGAAGTAACAAAACAGAGTTGTTGATAGAGATTGAACAGGGAAGATTCCTAGGTTGAGGTGAGAAGGATTGATTTTGGTTTACACACCTGTTGTGTAAGGGTGAGGGGGAAAAGGTTCTGGGAACAGAGAAAAAAATCATGTGCAAAGGCAAGACGTGAAGAAAAATAAGGAAGAATGTAGAGAAAGGACTGGAGACTTTAGCAATGGCCAGATCATAAAGGTCTGTGAAAGCTTGTTATGTATGTTTGTATGTCACTGAAGAAACCACTAAAAGGATTTAAATACTGAGTGAATAGATTTGGAAGTTAGTGTAGCTGTAAAGGAAAGCATGATATGTAGACTGAGTAAGCAGAGAGGTGGGAATATCAGATAAAACATAGCCTTGTGGTCAAGGTGAGAGATTCTGGGGTTGGAATAGAGTGCTGGCAGCATAGAAGACAGGAGATTTGGAAGCATAATCAATAGGAATGGTTTCTAATTGGACATACAGAATTGATAAATCAAGGATGACCCAAGGTTTCTGGCTTGGGCAAACTGGTTAGACAGTTTGGTTTAGACTTGAGAGTAAAACAAGGAGTTTAGTTGTGAACTAGTTTCCTAAGTCTGGAAGGGATGTGTTCATTAAGCAGAAGGAGGTCAAAAGTGGGATATGACTTGGAAACAGAATTTGGAAGTATTGGGCTTAAGACTGAATGAGGTTATTTAGAGAGAGATTGGTACAGAAGAGAGCTCCATGAATATTTAGTCAGAGGAAAAAGATAGCAAAGGAACCTGGGAAATTTCTGTTCCTTAGAGAAAGGGAATCCAAGAGAGGGGTGATGCCTATGAAGCTAGAGTAGTTTTTCAAGAAAGCGGGAGTGGGTCTCCCGGGGCCAAACATTTTCCACAGTCAGGTAAGTGAAGCCCTGAAGACATTCAGTGGTTTGTATAGTGAGGAGTCAGGTCAGCGGTCACTGGCCATGACCACGGTGAAGGCCAACCTACTGAAGGCCGAGGACTTTGTGGGAGGAACTCGTTAGTGTTAAGGTACACCGTGATCCTGTCTCCTCACTGAATCCAGAGCATGATGAAAGTCTAGTTTTTTTCCTTTCTCGGTGCATTTCCATGTTAGCTGTGGGAGATGTGGACAACAGGTGTATCTGCAGGGAGAGTGACGCTTAGTGAACAAAGTCAGAAAGGAACAATGGAAGGAGGACTGGAGGAGACAAAGAGTTAGGGCCATGAATCACTTATTTTCAAAGACCCAAATCTGTTGGAAAGCACAATACCCTCCAGTGCCTGTTCCTTTTGTTACCTGTTACAGGAGCCACTGCAGTGAAGGAGATCCTGTCTTTCATAGCACTCCCTGCATTGAAGTGACTAAATAGTAGTATTAAGACTATTTTTGCGGCATGAACAAAGGGGAAAGTGTCGTTCTTTATCCGTAAAATCTTATTCAGTACAGACAAAAGGAGGTAAGTGATGAAGTAGCTACCCATGGCACTTGTGTGTGCCCCCAGCTTCCCTGTGGGTTTTGATTTTCAACCTCTTTTGCAGGCTCCTCCTCTTCTTAGGGTTACTCTTTGTAGTCATTCCTTTCCTATCTTCCTGTCCTTCCTTCCACAACTTATTTTTTTAAAGATTTATTTATTTATGCATACAAGCACTGGGGTACAGGTCAGAGGTGTGTGTGTGGGGGGTGAGAGGATTCACCACTGAGAGCAGGGAGCAGAACAGGCAGATCAACAGAAGTACACTGCTGAGGGGAGCAGCACGCACAGCAGGAGAGGTCTGCCTCACCATGTGGGTCCCCCTCCTGGCCGGCAGCAGGGATCGAACTCGTGGCTGCGGTTTGCTTCATAGTGCATTGCTTAACCCACTGCGCCACCAGGGAGGCCCCCTTCCACAACTTTTATGAGCACTTACTAGCAGCCTCATTATGATGGTGATTTTGCTAATGATGAATCAAGACCAATAGGTGGTCATTCACACCCAAATGCCAAATGTTGAATCATATATTTACGTAGCTTCTGAGCAGCTTCAAACCCAAATTTATTTTTTAATTTTTTAAAAATTATATTTTGTAATTTATTTACAATATTGTTTGTTATTCAGGGGTATGTTTCAGTTGATTTCCGATAGACACTTTCTTTGATCTTTTTGGTGGGAAATGTAAAATTCAGCATATCCCAAACTAACTTTATTATTTTCACCATAAAATTTATTTTTTGTAAATAACATCTGGCTGCTAGGTTTCTTTTCTTTTTTTTTTTTTAAAGATTTATTTATTTATGCATACAAGATCTGGGGTTTAGGCCAGAGTCATGGGAGGTGAGAGGATTCACCAGAGACAGAGTGGGGAGCAGAACAGGTAGACTGACACTGCTGAGGGCAGCAGCGGGCACAGCAGGAGAGGTCTGCTGCGCCATGTGGGTCCCCACCCTGGCCGGCAGCAGGGATCGAACATGTGCTGCAGTGACTGTGGTTTGCTTCATAGTGCGTTGCTTAACCCACTGCGCCACCAGGGAGGCCCCGGGCTGCTAGGTTTCTTGGTCACCTGTAACTACTCTATTTCCTTACCCACTATAGGGTAAATGGAAACTGTCAGATTTTTCCACTCTCTTGCCATTAGCATCAATGATAGACCCCTGCAGTCCTACATGCATGTCTGATGGCAGCCCTGGAGTAGGGTGTGGGCATGGCAAGTGGGTGCACCTGGGCTGAGAGACTGGGCATATAAGGGTGGCGTGAAGGGGATGCCAGTGGCAGTGGTGGCAGTGGTAATAGCAGCAGTGGCAGCAGCGGCGGCGGCACAAGAGAGCGCTGGAGAACCCAGAGAGAGTAAAGATTTGCTAGGGGCCAGGAGACTGGTACATTCCCAGCCTGGCTGCCTTGTAGCTGACTGCCCCACTGCTGGTTGTGCAGAAAGATCAATAAACCCTGAAAAGGCCACTGAGGGCTCCAGGACTCCTCCTTTACCTGTCTGCCCAGATCACAGAGAATCTGCCCTGTGCCCTCCTACCACTACACCCCCATATATAATAGACAACTCAACCACTTCAAGTCTTCCTTCAAAGTACCTAAGTGTTGTTCCCCATCTCTACCATCCTGTCTTACTTCAAATCTTCATTCCCTCTTGCATGGGTCACAGGAAGGACTCCAACCATGTGATCTTGTTTCAGTTCTAGATTAGCACCACTAATCTTTCGTGCTTTTAAACTTACAGTTCAGAACTGACTTATAGACAACTTTATATACATTTGATTCTCTACTATCAACATGTTAAGGATGAAGCTCTGTAGCACTGCTCAAAAGGTCTTTAAAAACTTATCTTTACAATAAATGACTGGATCAAGAAGATGTGGTCTATACACACAATGCAGTGCTATTAATATTAAGCAATCAAAAAAGAAACTAAAGCCATTCACAGAAACATGGATAGAGTCTGAAGGGACTATGCTCAGTGAAATAAGCTAAGTCAGAAGGAAAAAAAATACTGCATGGTCTCACTTATAGGAGCATATAGGGGATGAAGGGAGAAAAGTAACAACAAAAAATCCCAACAAACAAAACAAAAATAATCAGACAACCACAAATCAGAGTCATTCTATTGAGAAGAGGGAGGGATTGGGATCGAGGCAGGGATGGGAAGAGCACAAGGGACTATGGTGATGGTGCACGGGTGAATTGATGGTGGGAATTCTATGGGGACTATACCTAGAAAAGAAAGCAAACACTGTAAGAAAAATAAGTAAAATATAAAACAAACAAAAAAAATCTATCTTTACAACTTCACCCACCTGTATGCCAGGCACTGTGTTACTTGTTTTATATGTATTGACTTCCTGTGGAAGGGTTTACCTTTCTATAAAATGAGAAAGTAAGTTAGTCTGAACTAAATGATTCAATGTATATCTGACTTCAAACTTTACTATAAAACAATACTATTAAAATTATATACTATTAGCACAAAGATAAATACATGAATTAAGGGAACAGAATCAAAAGTCCAGAAATAAATCCATGTAAATATCAAGCACTGATTTGTACAAGATAAAGCAGCTATGACCAAACAATGGGGAAAAGAAAGTCTCTTCAATAAACGGTGCTGGAAACATTTGGAAACCACACAAAAAAATAACCTCCAAATGAATTAAATATTTAGGTATAAGACATACAACAATAAAATACACAGAAGGAAACATTGAAAATGCATTCCATTATATTAAAGATAAAGATATATATTTTTCCTTTTTAAAAAGATTTTATTTATTCATACATGCAAGAGTTGGGGTATAGGCCAGAGGCATGGAGTGGGGCGCTGAGAGGATTCACCAGAGACGGAGTGGGGAACAGAACAGGCAGATGGACTGAAACACACTGTTGAAGGGAGCAGTGGGTGAGACAGGAGAGGTCTGCTGTGCCATGTGGGTCACCTCCCTGACTGGGGATCGAACTTGTGCTGCAGTGGCTGCGGAAGCCTCACAGTGCAGCGCTCAACCCCTTGCACCACCAAGAAGGCCCTGATAAAGATATTTTGGTAACTTTACCCCAATGGCAAAATAATTAAAAATGAAAATAAACAAATTGGGATTACCTCAAGTTAAAAAGGTATTTTTAGGATGAAAGAAAATACATGGTGATTAAAAAGAAAAGATACCCTATTGAATGGGAGAAAATAGTTATTAAACAATATATGTCTGACATGGGACTAATATCCAAATTATAAAGAACTCACAAAATTTAACGGTTAAAAAAAAAATCCCATTTAGTAAATGAATAGCAGACAGTTCACCAAAGAGGATTTCCAGAAGGTCTCAGTCAGAAGAAAACTTCCCATAACTTCCCGTAATAGATGCAGGTTAAAGCCACAATGAGATACAGCTCCTGGCCATGAGAATGGTACATACTAAAAAAGACTTCCAACAACAGAGGTTGTTGAGCTCCAACAATTGTTAGAAAGAATGTAGAGAGGGGCCTCCCGGTGGTGCAAGGGGCTAAGCACCACACTATAAAGCAGCTATTGCAGCGCAAGTTCGATCTCTGGCCAGGGAGGGGGGCCCCACATGGCACAGCAGACCACTTCTGACTCGCCTGCTGCTCTCCTCAGCAGTGTATTTCAGTTGATCTGCCTGTTCTGCATCCCGCTCTGTCTCTGGTGAATCCTCACTTCCCCCGCACCTCCGGCCTGTACCCCAGCTCTTGTATGCATAAATAAATAAATGTCTTAAAAAAAAAAGGATGCAGAGAGAAAGGAACCTTGTATTGTCAGTGAGGATGTAAATTTGTGCAACATTATGGAAAGCAATCTGTTTGCCTTAAAAAACTAAAAATGTGAATACCACATGACCCAGCAATTCCATTTTTGGGGATCTACACAAAAATCCTTATGTTCCATAATATTTACAGCAGCATTATTTACAATAGATAGTACAAGGAAGCAGCCTAAATGTCCCTGATTAGATCAAGAAGACAGGGTATATCCATATTATCTAGTATTCTGTAGCAATAAAAAAGGATAAAATGCAACCAAATGAAGGGAGTTTAAGAGAATTACGTATTGTAAAACAAGTCAGAATGATAAGAATATGAAATAGTTACCCAGCAGACAATCTGATAATATAAAATACTCCAAAAACCAGTAGATATCAATTAACACCAAGACGGCTCTTAAAAAAAGCAGCGGAGAGGAGAAGGACAAGGGGGTATGAAGGATGGTGGCAAGAAATTAATTATTAAGTAAGTAAAAAAATAACAACCTAGGATCCAAAAAAAGTCTGACACTGATAAGCAGCAATTTAAATCATGTACTTTGGTACTTAGGAGAAAAGTGTACTATTTGCATAGTACCAATAAGAATTCAGAAAAGTTATATGGACAGTTACCAAAAAAAGGTAATTCAACATGCTACAAGCAATTATTAAACACCACTTTTGCTAAACATCGTGTAGGTTGTTGTGGAAATACTAGAAAAAAAGGGGGAATGGTTTGAAATCCTTAATAGCTTGGGAGAAGTATTTAAAGCAGTTTTAATTTTTTTCAGAAGAAAATGATAATGATGGTGAACTATGTGCCAAAGGCTCGGCAGTACCTTTTACAAGTCATCTCACCTGGTCCTCGCTTACAGGAGGGGAATGGGATTAGCCCTTAAAGGGTGGAAACGGCATCAGAAAGTTCACATCTGCATAGCTTAAAAGTGACAGATTTATGATTTGAACCCAATGTGCTTTCCACTCCTACAGTACCACAGTACATATGTAATTGCTATACTTTCTACAGGTCTGCTATTCTTATTTTTAAAACTTACCAGTGTGGATTATTTGTATCTTATTTCCCACACTGGAAAAAATCACATCGTGATTCAAAGTAAATGTACCCCCACTTCATGCAATAGATGTATCCCTGAAAATTTGCCCATTAATTAGCATTTTAAAAATAGAGTAGTATTTTTTGCTTCTACATACCACAGAGTTTCAGAGATAAATTCTCAATTTCTCATTTATATAAAACATAATTACTACTTTGTTGTAAGTTCCTCCTTATTTCTTATTTGATAGTATTATTTTACAGCATTCACCATTACCTTGACTTTTTGTACTTGGACGTTTGAATCTACTGGAATTCCTTGAAATGGTGGCATGTCCATGCATTTTCCATATGGAGTTAATAATCACAATACAGGTGTGGGGTTCCTAATTTTCCCTCTCCTACTGTCATCTTACAAATACAGACTGAGGAGTCTGCGATTTCCAAGTATTTTCACACTACACCATTTACATTTACATAATTGGCTTTTCAGGGCACAAAATACAAAATGAATCTGTCATTGTTATTTCCTAATGTATTCCAGGATATTGCCTTGCTCAATCATAGTCACTAAAGCCCACAGAGACAAAACAACTCAACCGCCCACCTTTTCCCCTTTAAGGTGCATTGACTGAAATAAATAGTGCCTCTGCTAATTAATTAGTTCTGGCCATATTCATTTTCTAAACTAAGAAATGAAACCAAATGGTGTAATTTATGTTTTGTTTTTTTTTTTTTTTTTACCTAGTTTAGTCAAAAATAAAAGGCCAGGATAAACTCAGCTGAAGAATGTTGCTCATAGTAATTCTATTTTCTCATTACTTAAATCAATTGGTATAAAAAGCCTCTCATATTCAGTTCGGTTGTTGCGTTTACATGATAGGGCAGCTAATTAAAACTACCGAACATTCTGGCACATTCCAGTGTATAGTTTATGATTGTGAAAAGGTCACACACTTGAAAATAAAGTTCATTACGCCTCCTGCATTTAGCTAAATAATCACAGAGTGTTTAAAAATAATTTCTAGTCCTCTTTTCAAAGCAGCTTATTTTCTTTCCCCTATCTACCCATGATTTCCCATCAGTATCACTTTTTTTCCTTGGGGTGATCATATGGGATCCCAACAAATAACTTGTCAACATTACAATTCTGGGGAGGGCATTAGATACAAGGATTCTGCCTTGGTTCTGGTGAAAACAAAACAAAATGCTGGAAAAGTAACATTCTAGAACTAGAATACTTAGGTACGTTTCCACTGGATGTCTGCAATATTGATGTCCCAGATAGATGTAATATACAAATATCTTTTAATGTGACTGTTCCTTGGTAAAGGAAAGAGCACCTTTGCCTCTCTTTGTAGGGGTATCCACATTCCTTAGGGCACTCGCTGGCTCCTGTCGCCATTCCATAGATGTCACCCACCTACTGAAACGGAAGCCTCATCTAGTCTTTTCAAAGTGAATCATAACTTCAAGACAGGTCTAAATCTTTCTATGGCACCAGACTGCTGCTTTGAGTATGCATATATATCAGTTTTTCCCATTTCTAAAATATTCATGCTGTTTCATGCTGCTCATTAGGTTTCCCGATTTCTATTTCCTATTTTAAAGTGTTGGAGAATATTTTGTTTCTCAACTGTCTGATGCCTGGTAGGATAACAACTGTGGGTTATATAGTATCACTTAAAATATATGAGCTGCAGATAAATAGAACCTAGTAAGTTTGTAGATTCATCAAGATTTTACTGACTTCTTTCATGTACCCTCTCTATTTACCATTTCTGCATTGGATTTTTTCCTAGTCTGACAAAGGGATGTAAAAATAGGACAAGATAAAAAAAAAAGAGTTCATTTAGAACAAGAAACAAATACCAGTGTGCTAAAGAAAGAAAAAAAAAAAACCCCACAATATTGCATACATAACTTAAAGGAAATCTTGGTCAGTGTCCCCTTTGGCTATTTTTTTCAAATTGGGTTTACTTTTTTAAATTATTTTATAAACTTTCACAATGCTTTTCAATGCAGGTATCTGAGGAGGTCTACTTGTATTTATGTTAACATTTTCAATTTGCAATGACTTTAGCAAGAGATAAGTGTTAATCATGCCAAATTTCTGACAAGGTGGTAGACAAATTGCAGGGAGGCAACCTTATGGATTTATGTAAGTTAAAAGCAGCAACTGCTTTGTATTATTACTTAACATTAATCTGAATAGTTTATAGCATTAACAATCAGAAATAGAAAATACCCAAGTAGAGGGTCTGAATGTCTTGTCATGGTTGTACAATGAACTTGTTTCTGAGCAAAGATTAAATCTATAGTTCTTAGCATTACTTTTTCTTACCTTGTTAAATTTTATGATAATAAACGTAAGGTTTCAATAGACTCTCAACCAGAAATCTTAATTGCTTTGCATGCCCTATCTACTGACGAGACTTAGGAACTTCGTGATACTAGAGACTCCCCAAGTGAAGTTATAGGAGAAATGAAACAATTTAGTTCCTCACAAGATTACTAATTTCAGCTAACAAGACTACAGTAAAACATTAACATGTTAAATCTTAAACTAATTAAATATTAAAATAATATTCCATATATTTTTAACTGGGTAATTTTTAGCTTCTGCAACTTAACTGTTTTTTCCTCTCTAACATTAAACATAATTTGTAAGGAAGCAAATGAGGTAAAATTTCCATCACTAAAGCCATGAAGCCCTCTTACTCTATCACAGAACTAAACAAATAAGGAGGCAAGAGCTATTGTTAACTGCTTTTAGTAAGTTAGGTACTAAACAAAAATAAAATGAAAGCAAAGGAGGAGCAGTCTCAGACGGAGGCAGAGAGAAGACACTTGCCCTTGCCTCCTCCACAGTCACAGGTTGCAGCAGAGCAAAGCCACTACTGCTGAAGGGAGAACGGATGGCTGCAGCACAGCTAGGCGCGCACACCAGTGAGTGGCAGAGGCAGCTGGGCAGGTGGTCCGGCAGGCCCAGCAGGCCCCTGCGGGTACTGTAAGCAGTGGAGCGGGACAGGCAAGCCTCTCTGATGCAGCAGGCCCCACGAGAGCCAGCCAAACAGTGGAGTGGATCTGCAAGCAGCCCAGAGTAGGACCCAGCATATGGCGCAGCAGTCCTGCTAAGTTGCATGGACCTGGCATGTCCTGGCAAAGGCAGGACTTGGTCTCCACTGGCTGTAGCTATTGCAGAAGCAAGATGGAGGGACACTGGTCAGAGACAGTGTTGTGGTTGAAGTGGAACTTGATTATTTCTGGACAGTGAAACCAATACAGACTTCAACAGGGCTGACGCTGAGAAGAATCATGGCTCATCAAACAGGAGGCAGGTGGGGAGAGGACCCCAGGTATTATGGTCTGGAGCTGGGGACACTGGTGACAGGGCTGTCAGCTCAGCCAGGGACCCTGGGGGGAGGGGAGGAGAGATGGTGTGGAAGCACATATCTTAACAGAAGGGAAAACCTTATGGAGGAGTTGGGGTGCTACACACGGGCTGAGTCCACAGTAAAGATAACAGCAAAGCAGGCATTCTCATCTATATCCCCCAATCCCCGAGGATCAGTGACCACATCAGGAGGAGCACTGAGACCACGTGGACCTCTGAGTCTGCCATCGCATACACCAGAGAGGAGGTCTCCAGGGGGTGCACAAACACCAGCCAGCCCCACTCAACTCATCCGCACCAATGCCGGGACCCCTCAAACTTCTCTCCCACCCACTGAGTCAGCAACTACAAAAAATGATGAGTATATACAGGAGCCAGCAAAGGTCAAAATACATGAATAAATAAAATGAGACAAAGTGTAGCGGCAGGAAGGAGGCACAGGGCCAGTTCGGGATGGTTCTAGCAGATGGGGGTAAAGGAAGGAGTCTTGGAGCCCTCGGTGGCTTTTATGCTTTTTATTGTCAGAGGTGGCCAGGTACATGGCAGGCAGGGGTGGGGGTGCTGGGGGACCAGGAGGCTGGCAGACCTCCCAGCCCCTGGTGCATCTCACCCTCTCGGCTGCTTTGGTACTGCTGCTGATGCTTGTTGGTCTTGCTGCTCACGTTGGTCAGTACTGTTGGTCCTGGTGTCCTCATGACGCCGCCCATTTAAGCCCGTGTCCAACTCAGGTGTGCCCACTTGCGCATGCCTACCCTGGAATGCTCGCAGCACCGCTAATGTCCATCATCACAGAGGTGGGAGGGTGGAAAGATCTGATTTCTCTGACCCTACATAAAGCCATGGCATCTGTACAGAAGCAAGGTTCTGGATGGTTCTGGGCAGACGGGTCAGGGAAGGAGAGTCTCGGAGCCCTTGGTAGCTTTTCATGCTTTATTTAGTAGAGGTGGCCAGGTACACGGCAGGCATGGGCACCGGGGGGCCGGGAGGCTGGCAGGCCGCCTAGCCCCCAGCACATCTCACCCTCTCGGCTGCTTCTCTCTCTCTGCTGCTGCTTATCAGTACTGTCGGTCCTGTTGGTTCTGTTGGTTTTGTCCTCGCAGTTCTCATGACGCCGCCCATTTTTGCCCATGTCCCAACTCAGGTGCGCCCACTTGCGCATGCCCACCCTGGAATGCTGGCAGCACCTCAGGTGTCCATCATCAGTGGTGGGCGGGTGGAAATACCTGATCAACCTTTACCCTACAGCATCATCTGCAAGAAAAGTAAACTGCTTTGACCTTCAAAGTTACTGCTAAAGATACTGGTAATTTATGAAGCAGAGAGACTTCAGGAGCAAAATGAGCATGTGTAGGGTAACTGGAAGTGATCAGGTTTTCTCTGCACTCCCTCCATTAGCATCTATGACTGACAGCTGTGGTCTTACACGCAGGCCTGATGGCGGCATCTGGAGCGTGGTGCGGGCACGTGTGACTGGGTGCAGCTGAGTGAGACTGGGCCTATCAGGACAGGGTGGCAGAGGACTGTGCGGCCGAGAGTGGTGCAGCATGTCAGGAGACGGCCAGGAGAGGAAAGAGCATATAGAAGTTCACAGGGGGGCCCAAGTTGCTGTCTCCCTGTGACTCACTTCCCCAAACCTATAGGATGCCAAGGGCTGCAAGGTGCTTGTAGCGGCAGGATGGGGGCAGCACTGGAGCAGAATTCAGGATGGTTCTGGGCAGATGGGTCAGGGAAAAGGGAGTCTTGGAGCCCTTGGTGGCTTTTATTCTTTATTTAGTAGAGGTGGCCAGGTACATGGCAGGCATGGGTGCTGGGGGGCTGGGAGGCAGGCCTCCCAGCCCTGGCGCATCTCACCCTCTCGGTTGCTTCTTTCCTCTCTCTGCTGCTGCTGCTGCTCGTCAGCACTGTCGGTCGGTCAGTCCTCGCAGTTCTGTCTGTTGGTCCTCACAGTTCTGGTGTCCTCATGATGCCGCCCATTTAAGCCTGTGTCCCAACTCATTTAAGCCCGTGCGCCCACTTGCACATGCCCACCCTGGAATGCTCGCAGCACCACAGCTGTCCATCATCAGTAGTGGGAGGGTGGAAATACCTGATCAACCTTTACCCTACAGTGCTCTTTCAAGCTGGCTGAAACTACCCAGCCTGGGATGTTTTCAGCACAGCATGCAATAAAATAACACATGGAAATTCAAGATTTCAAGAGTATTGACAAGGTGAGAACAAATCTCCAAATACAAACAAAAAGATGAACTTATACCTCCCTTTTCAATAGAACTCCTATAATAAGAAATCGATGTAAGTGCATGCCCCTATATATGAGCTCTCTGGCTTCTTGAACCAGTGTTTGTAATTCTAGACACACGGGCCTTGCACTCCCCCTCTCAAGGCTTGCTGCATTAACATGGTATCACATGCAGGCAGTGCCCCTGGGAACAAGGCCGCAGGTGGTGGCTGTAGGGGCTGGCTATGGGAGGCAATAAAGTTCCCGAGTACCCCATATTTTTACCTACATGTATTTCCTATTCAAAGATAAATAACATGCTTTTTAGCTTTCTCAACTGTCTGTGTGGTAGGCCTAATAGCTAGTAAACACCTAAGCCCGGGATAATTCAATTGTTAAATGAAAGAAAGCAGGAACACAAATGTATATTTTCTATCAAGCATTAATTTTCATTGTTTTACTAAACAAGTAAAACACTGTTTTATAAAGAGGTTTTTATGGGAAAAAAGTAATGCAAATTTATTTTTTGCTTAGCTGGTCTCTGCTCAGACTCACATGTGGTTCCTTTAGTGCCAGTTGGTAGCACTGCAAGTTCACTGCTGAGAAAGGACAGAAAAGAAGATATTTCTATTTTACATTTTAAAAGGACAGGTTTATTAGAAAAAGGAGAGAGAAAAAAAAAGCACCTGCACAGACACAGATGAGCAAGGAAAACTTATTTTTTGATTCTAAAATTTCAAGCAGGGCAACATTTAGTAAACAATCTGATTCCAGCAGGTCCAATGCATTTGTTTTGCCAAATCAAAAAACTTTGAAAAATTTTCTTTTTACATACTACTATCTTGATTTCTATTTCACTAATTTTCTAAGAATTGCCTGCCTTGAAATTCCACTGCACTTGAAAACAGAATGATGATGTAAAACACTTAAAAATAGGCATATGTACATAGAACATACTGTAACTGCTCTATATAAATCGACAGCCACGCAGCTGAATTATACCAAAAGATGTCTTTTCCTTTAAAAATACAGTAAGTGTATTGCTGTGAAATACTTAATGCACTAACAAACTCATTATTCTGCCATATTTCCTTAGCTGGTTCCATATCTTTTAATTTTATAGTTGCTATTTGACTAGTTTCCCATGAAATACGTCATAAACCCACTAGCTACTTGTGAGGAGACTGGATTTTGATGGTTGAGAAAAGTCTCACATGACCCAAGCTCTAAGTCCAGCTGTCTCTGATTTATGTTTCCTCCCCATGGGAGTAGAATGATTAAGAAATTTTTTAGTTTCTATTTCAAAGGCACTTTAGCAAGTTGATCCACCTGCTGCCAAGAAGCACGCTGGAGTGGTGAACAGAGTGTTCTGTCTTCTTGAGATGAATCTTTTCCGTCACCTCATATTGGACACTCCAAGAACAAACAGGTTGTAGCGGTCAAGAAGGGCAGCAAAGGAGGAAGGTTCGGGATGGTTCTTAGCAGATGGGTCAGGGAAAAGGAGTCTTGGAGCCCTCGGTGGTTTTTCATGCTTTATTTTGTAGAGGTGGCCAGGCATGGCAGGCATGGGTGCCGGAGGGCCGGGAGGCTGGCAGGCCTCCCAGCCCCCGGCGCATTTCACTCTCTCAGCTGCTTTCTACTGCTGCTGCTCGTCAGTACTGTCGGTTCTGGTGTCCTCATGACGCCGTCCTTTTAAGCCCGTGTCCCAACTCAGGTGCGCCCACTTGCGCATGCGCACCCTGGAATGCTCGCAGCACCACAGGTGTCCATCATCACAGTGGTGGGAGGGTGGGAAGACCTGATAGTTCTGACGCTACACAGGTCATGTTACTTCTCCGAGCCCAGCTTTTGAGGTATTTGCAGGTTACTAGGAGGGACCATCCTTTGCCTCTTGAGAAATTCAGAGACCAAAAGCAACCTATTCTTGAGATGGGTAAATTAATTGGAATAGTTACCAGGTCCCACAAGCAAACCTGTAAGATGCGTCCCTTGAAGTTATAATGTAGAACTGAAAACTTGATTTCTACAAATCTCAGGTTAAACTGGCTTGATGTACAGTAACAGGATAAAGTATCTTGCTTGCAATTTACAAACAGATTAATTGGGAAGACACAGATCTCTAACTTCAGGTTCCTGAAGAGCCAACCATAGCTTCCCTTAACACAGGCCTGAAGGATTATGGCTTAAAGAGATTTCTCCTTTGCCTTTGCATAATGATGTCTGTGGTCACATAGGTAGATTTAGTGCTAGATATTAGGGAACACCTGGCTTTCCAGATAACCCAAGTATGCTACTTACCTCTATTCACCTCCCCCAACTCTATCCCTGTCTCTTAGAGAGAGGACAGTTAATAGATCAGATGGAGCTTCAGTTAATATATGGAAATGTTGGCTTTATATAGAACAAGGAAATAAAATTAAGAGTAGGCTTCTGAGGAATAGCTGGCATGGGAAGAGAGAAGCTGATAAAACTTGGAACAAGTATAAGGGGCTAAAATAACTCACACCTCTAGACAGAAAAATAACACTTTGGAACAGGTTAGGATAAATGGATAAGGGAGTTGCAAGCATCTGTGTAATGTTCTGGTTGAATGACTTTGAAGTACAAGAACACCAAATCTACTTTCTCTGCCTGTCTCTTGGGCCCAGCTAACAGGTTTCACTCTTTAGGTTGGAGACTGATGTGAACTGCACGGAAGTAAATGTAAAACACCTCAAAACAATGTATAACCTAGGTCCTAGGGCACTGTTCAGTGGCAGGCTTCTATGGCATCAGTGATTATACAAATAACAAAACTCTACCTGGGATGGAAAAAGAATTCTGCCTTGGAAAAATAATGCCACTGGAGAAGATAGGAACATTAACACTTTGTAGCTAACCATGCACCTATGTGTATCCTATGTGTATATATAATGGAATATATATGCACACACGTAACATATATTTATGGATATGACAGTAGTATACACACAAACATGCATATATGCTTTCATGCACATATCAGTTTAAGGAGGAGGGGCTTCATCTAAAAAAACCCTTGCTTTTTGCAGTTGCTTCACTGAAGTTATCACCGGGTGCCAAGAAGAAAAGTTTATGACTCTACTTAGCTCAGGACAGAAGATGGAACTATTTGCACAACTGAGAAGCCAACTCGACACTTTCATCCAAGACTGACTCAAAAATATCATCTCAGATTTGTGGAAAAGGGAGTCTCCAGGATAGAGCAAATGACTCTTCTGCTCAGCTGTCTGTGAAAAATAAGGTCCTAGATAGAGAAACAGAATGAGTGTCACGACCATAGGTGGCACCAGGGGAAGAAATTCGTCTGAATATTAAGGAGAAATTGTATTTTCCAATGGAAAACGTACTTTTGAAATGATTCAAAGTATCTCAATTGCCTTCATTTTTCAACAGGAATACAGTACTGTTTTACCTACACGCCACCATCATACAGCCTCTCCCCTCACTCCTGATTTGAATTATTTACACTTTGCTATTTTACCTCAGTAAATGAATGCATATAAAGTGCTACAACACTATGTAAATTTTTCAGCATTAATACACTCTTTTTCTAAAGTTATCATCATGGGCCAGGGGCTAGTGTAATGTAGATTTGCTATATTGAACATTTATGTCCAATGAGATTTAACCAATAACAACGTAGGTTAAAAATAAGTTACTTAAACATATTTTAAACAGAGATGCTAGAAAGCAATTCTAGAGGAATCTAAGATCTCGATTTCTTATCAGGTTTTGACTGGGAACAAGAGATAGGCCATGGACTGCCTGGTTTGCGCCCCTCCAGGGTCCTCTGGCCTCTACTTGCTCTAGGGCCTTGCCCTTTTCATTTGGCCACCTGGTTTATCCAGTCCCATTAGAGACTATTAAACAGATGCTGGTCAGGCAATATCAGCCTTTAAACTCCTTCCCCATGATACTCCCTTGTACATTATGAGGATCTCCAAGGGGGAAATGAAGTGTGAAGTTAATAAGGCTGCTGAACAACTCACCTACAATAATGGTCATGGTCACTGTGACCCCCTTCTAGTGTTCTAAAGGTTCCTGATAAACTCACACTGACAAAGCTACCTCATATCCATGCCACCTGTTATCGCTCAAGCACAGAAAGTTTTCACATACAAACTGTATAAAACCTTACCATTCCTGCTATTCGGGACTCAGTCTTTTGGGAGCCCTCCCACTAAGCCCACTTGTGTGGCGAATAAATCTCTCTCTACCTCTCTGAGTGCCTTCTAGTTTTTCTAAAAAAATTGCTGTAACAATGGCATATCAATATTGAAGGGAATGCTGACAGACAGAAATCAACGATGACAACAAAATGCCTATAAATCTTTGAGCAAGCAAACATTCAAGAAGAGCATTTGGCTTATCATTCCCTCTCAAATAATGAACAACTTTATCACCCATTTTTGGATGTTAAGTAGGTATTATAGAGTGAAAATTGTGTCCCCCACTCTAAGTTCATATATTAAAGCCTTAGCCCCCAAAGCGATGGTATTGGGAGATGGGACTTTCAGAGGTAATCAGTGTTCAATGAGGTCATGAGGGTGAGGCACTGGTCTGATGGGATTAGTGCCCTTATATGAAGAAACTTTAAAGAAATCCCTTTCTTCTTTTTTCCTTCTTTCTTCCCTTGCTACCTCCCACTCAAGAGGTTATAAGTGAGCATTTAGCAAGATGGCAGCCACCTGCAAATAAGGAAAAAAGGTCTTAGAATGAAACCTTCCTTGCTGGAAACTTGATCTGGAACTTCCAGTCTCTGGAATCATGGGAAAAATATTTCTGTTGTTTAAGTTACCTAGTCTTTGGGATTTTATACCAGCAGTCTGAGCTGATTTAATAAAGTAGATGTCTAAGATCAACAGCTTTGATGAAAATACTGAAGAAAAAGAAAATGGAAATTATTTTCTTTTAAAAATACTTTGCCCTACCCATATTTTAATGTCTAGGTCAAATAGCTTCCTACACACCATGTAATGATTTTCCCCCTTTCTGAATGTTAGTGCCAAAAGAAAGATTTTACTTTTGATTTCCCCCCTCATTTTAGCCCACACAAATTAAAGAATGGTACACTAGCTATTTTGAATATTTTTGGGAGTTTTGTAGACTCTCTTGACTTATTGTTTAAAGTTAAGTCTGACTGGGGATTTATTAATACATCTGTCTCTCTTTCCTTCTCTCTCTCTCTCTCTCTCTCTCTCTCAAACACACACACACACACACACACACACTTCTCTCCTGTGTTCTGGGATGTGGGGCCTCCAAAAGTGACACTTGGTGTGATTACCCGAAAGTCACTTGTTGCTGGACAAGCTGGTGACTTTATAGGAAAGGATCGAATGTCTCAGACTAAAACCCAGTGCTTGGTTGGTTGTTTGTTTTTGGTTGTAATTGCCGATTTCCTTGAGCTTGCTCTTCTTTTTTTATTTTCTTCTTTTTTTTTTGTTGATGTTGTTCTTTCACATTTCTCCTAAAAGTGAAGCCATCCGATATTTTTCTCTTGCCTTCTGACTTGTTTCACTGAGTATAATTTCTTCTAGCTCCATCCATGTCTCTATAAATGACCCTAGTTCATCATTTTTGATTGCTGAATAGTATTCCATTGTGTATATGTACATCTTCTCGATCCAGTCGTCTACTTTTGAAACTCAACAAGATCAAAAGGTTAAAGACAGACCAAAGGGAACAAGGGGAGGGAGGAGGGAGGGGAGGGCAAAGACGGGCAGGGGGGCATAAAGAGCACAAGGGTCTGAGGTGATGGTGCACAGGTGAAATGGTGGTGAGAACTCCCTGGGGACTACAAATGTTGTCAAATACAATTAAATAAATATAATGAGAAAAAAATAAAAGGCTTTAAACCCCTTAAAAACAAACAAAAATCCAGTGCTTGACTCACCATTGAGTTTGTGTGTGAACATATCAAATGGGAATCAGTAGACTAGAATATTGCTAATTGACATACTCAAAATCATAATAATTACCTAGCAAAAAGGTTAAGCAAAAATTGCAACAGTAGTAAAATTAAAATCTTGATTGGTTTAGAAATGTCAGGATATCAAGAATATATATTTTTAAAATATTACTTGCATATATTAAACTTTTTTCATTCTCTCCTTTCTAACTGGAGACACAATGGGAGATTTGAGAAAAACCGGAAGAGTACAGAAAGAAATTAAGAGTCTCCTGTCTCAGAAATAAACCCTAGAAAATAGTATGGGTTACAGGTCAGACCTTGTCCTCTGCAAATGATACAATCCCTTAAAAAAATTCAACACAATAGACCACACTAAACCCATAAACCTAATTCAGTTCTCATCACTGCAGAAAGACTGCAGTCAACGCCACGTTCAGGTGAGGGATGAGGGTGAGGCAGCTCCCCCCACCCCCGCCTCCTTACCGTCTACAGGGCAAAACCTGCAGGCCCCTGTGTCGTGCCAGGAGGGCACAGAGCAGGTTCTCCATGATCCGAGCAGGCGGGTCAAGGAGGAGTCCTGGAGCCCTCCGCGGCTTTTTCAGGCTTTTGTTGATCTTTACATCAGAAGCCACCAGGTACACGGCAGGCGGGGGCGGGGGGCGGGGGCGGGCAGGAAGCTGGCAGACCTCCTTGGCCCTGGTGAATCTCACTATCTCTGGGCTCTCTGGTGTGGTGCCAGCATGGGCACCGAGCAAGTTCTCAATGATTCTGAGCAGACAGGCAAGGAGTTCTGGAGCCCTCGGTGGCTTTTTCAGGTTTTTATTGCTTCATTATATCAGAGGCAACAAGGTACAGAGGAGGCCAGGGGTGGCCAGGAGACTGGCAGGCTTCCTAGCCCCTGGTGCATCTTCACCTTCTGAGCTCTCTAGGCTCTCCTGCCTTTCTCTCTCCTTATGTTCTCTTCTCTGCTGGCGTCCTCGTGACGCCACCCTTATACGCCCCGTGTCTCAACCCAGGTGCACTCACTTACGCCTGCCCACTTAGGCAGGCGTGCAGGACTGCAGGTGTCATCACACCCATGGTGGGAGGGCAGAAAAACCTGATAACCTTTTCTATTTACCCTACACTGGTCTCTGTTTTCTCTGCTTACACGCTCTCTCTCTCTCTCTTCTCCTCTCTCTTTCTTTTCTCTTCTTTCTCTCTGCTGGCGTCCTCATGACACCGCCCTTATATACCACGTCTCAGCCCGGGTGCGCATGCCCACACCCTACTTGAGGTGCTGCCATCAGGCACGTGTGCAGGACCACAAGTGTCCTTCATAGACACCTGTGGTGGGAGGATGGAATGGCCTGATCATTGTTCACTGACCCTACACCCTGTCATCAAGGTAAAAGGTCAGCCTGCACTGTGAGGCCACCCATCATGTATCCTCTGGATCCCAGCATCATGAATGGGGAGAAAGACGATTCTCCAGGAGACTCGGCCAACCAACTTCAAAGCCCACATCCACCATTCCCATCACTCCTCTTTTCACCAGTTTCCAACAAATGAGTATCTGGATCTTAGGGGTATCTTCAAATGACTGAGCATTAAATGCTTTCAATCTATTAGCTTTCTTTCTTCACATCCCTCCTCACTTTCCTTAGATTCTATGGACAATTGTTTTGTTTCTTGCAAATGTTTCTCATTTCCTTATTTCTGTATTTTCATTGCAACTACCTGGCTAGAAATGCAGTCTGGGAAGACTCTTGCTCCTGCTTTTTTGTGCCTGTGTTCTTAAGTGTGAATCAAGTGCATATCTAAGTTTTTGGATTAAATTACAGGGCAATGAATTCTTTTATTTCACTTCCTAAGTCCAAGATTTTCTAGAGCTTATTAACTGAAACACCATTTGCTTTATTATTTCTCTCCTTTGATCTAGCTGTAGTTTGGTTGATCTAGCTACAGTGGTGGACACACAGTAATTGTTTCATAAATGAGTGGTTGATCTTAAAGAGTGAAAGGACCCTTTAGTAGGTTCATTATTTTTTAATTTACTTTCACCGAAACAGAGTTAAATATGGATGTTTACTCAAGGACACTAGTAAGGAAAACTCTTTGTTTTTAGTTAATGGTTGGAAGAGGCAAGATTTTGAATTTTGTTTAGAATGCAAGTGTTTAGATGACTGTCTTAAGAAAAGTACCACTAAGCATGCAGTAAAAGAATGTTAATATTGACATATGGCACTAGTTCTCTGAAGCAGTGAGAATACATCACCAGTTAACTATCCTTGATGAAAAACCACATATCTGAGCCTATGTTCATGCCATGAGCACAAATGAATTGGCAGAGAGCTTGCCAACCCTTCTCTCATTCTTGTCTCAAACTGGAACTCAGGAAGGTATTTTTCATGTATATTTAACACAGGTTGGGGCACCAGCTTCTGCTTCAAACTACTTACTAGGAAACATTTTCACCAAGCTGCTTTTATGATGAGCGACCAGGTAGAGGTGCTGGTGCTAGTAATTATCTGTTAGCTCTGTGACCCTACAAAGATGTACGTAGTTTCGTGGTAGTTTAAAAAAAAAGAAGAAGAAAATATGACTTAAGAGGGTTGTGAGGAATATGTAAGAAAAATGCCGTATAAGAAAATCTATATATTGGAGCCCAATATATAGTGAGGACTCTTAATCTCCAGCCAGTCTTTTTCCTATTCTTAAGAGGTTTATCAGAAAATAAGTTTTGCCCTTAAAGATCATAGTATTGGTTTTGCTTCCAATTACCTATTTTTTTTTTTCAGTATAAGTCTCAGCTATGGATTTGTCTGTGAGCTGAACTTACATATCCCCAGAAGATTGACTAAGGGTCTTAATAAGCCCTCAACAGATTTAGCTGACAGTCACAACTGCAGCTCGGCACACTTTGTATCTTTCCTTTATCCATCATTCTGATTATTTCTTGGAAAAAGAGAGAACAAAAACAACAATAGAAACATTTCAACTTGTATTATTAAAGTGGTTTTTTAAGAAAAGTAATTTTGTAAAATAAGCTCAATTTGTAATTGCATGGAACACCTATGCAATTCTATGTTCTGCACTTCTTAATAAAAAAAAGTAACCAATCAAGATGCAAACTAGCAAAATGTTGGAAGAAAAACATGAGTCTGTGTTCAGGGAGGCAATAAATGCAGTATTTTGAGTACTAAACATAATTCTTCATAACATGCATGCTACTCAACTTGGTATAATAAATATCAGGAGGCCAAACTTTAAAAAAAATCATTGCAATGTGCCTGGACAGGACTTTGATCAAAAATACTATGAAATATAACACAATATTTGGAGCTCAAAGAGGCACTCAAAGGTAATTCTCTGTAGTCTTTTCCCCTAGATAAAGAACTGTGCCTAATCCAACTTCTCACCAGCCCTATCTTCCCCTTGTCTTTTCTGCAGATATCTTAGAGAAATTCCTTAGAAACATATAAATCCTGACTAACCCAGTATTAGCCTTTTCCTTCAGGCAGAAACTATAAAATCTAATTCATCTCATCACTCTGAAAAGCAATTAATCTGGTAGTTTTCAAAATGATAAAAATATTAATAGTCACCGTGCAATTTTTATAATTTAAGAGCAAAGATCTTTCATCTGTATCAATGATGATATTCTATTGTTAATACCTGTGCATACTAATTTCTAAAGCATATCATGCTAAACAATTCAACAAAATCAATTTCTAATATTTTTTAAATTGCAAATATAATCTGACTCCAATGGGCACAGCAGTGCTCAGATTTGCTGAGTAAGATCCACATTGTCTGCAGCAGTTCCATGGCTGCTGCTGTGACGTGCACAGCTTTTGGTTTTTAATATGAAGTTTTTTCCCCTCTCTCAGGGCAATAATATGGGTCTGAAATGAGCTCTGGGGAGGAGGAGAAAAACTGAAGAGAAGGATTTTTCTCTCAGTAGGAGATCTGTTTATAAACAGGGAAATTTTAAAGAAAAATTTGTTGTCTAATGTATTATTGATTTGCTCTTCATTTCTTAGATTTTTCTCAATATGCTACATGTGGTTTCAACACTGCTGGTAACCTGTTTAGTATCTTTTTATGCAGCGATACTCATTTTCTTCCTGGCTCAGGTCTTCAGGATAAGCAGAAGGTGGTGGCAGAGCTGTTGTGAGGGTCAGGGTCTGTGCGCCCTTGATGTTATTCTGGGGACTCTTCTTTCTCAGCCAACACCCAGCATAGGCGCCCTTTGTAGAACTCCTAATGCTCTTACTCCTGCTGCATCGTCAATATAGTTCAGTCAATATAGAACACACGATGCCAATCTAATTTGGCTGCCATTCTGGAAGGATTCTGATTAAACTCTTGCTGGCCTTGGAGCAATGAGATGCCATTGAGGGCATCACAGACTACACTCATATTTTCATTCAAGAATTGGAGAGAAATCCTGATGCATTTCATCAGTAGGACAGAGTTAGTGGGTGAATTTAGCTTGAACATTTCAGTAATGGGTAGAATTGATTCCGTAACCCTTGATGGAGGCACTGACCTTTGTCCTGGGGAGCAGCCCACCCTTCTGTATTTTGCTGGGAGTCTGAAGGATGAGGTACCCTGTTGATGAAAGGTGCCCCATGGGGTGCCACACTATATTAATGGACGCTGGCACCATAAGTGCTCTATTTTTTCAGCAGTGGCTTTCACGGTATGACATTAACAATTCCTGGCGTTGCAGGATAAGTGTTAATAGTAGGGACAGTTGAAAGTGGCAGTTGCCTCTGTGGGAGCAGATATGGCAGAAACACTGGAGGGGTCTTGCAATATTTCCCATCCGTTAGCTACTCTGTCTCATTAAACATTGATGTGACGTATTTGGCCACCAAGCACCGTGCTTGATTACTGATGGCCCTCCCTCAAGGCTTCTCTAACACCACATGCTTCAATTACAAAACGTCTACTTTGGAGTTCTTGGCAAAGCAATTCTAAAAGCTTGCTAAGAACTTAGAGAAACATTTAGCAATGAGTAAAAAACTGCCTGCAAGTAAATTTCATAAGAATTTTTTTCTTTCACATTTTGATTAAAAAATTATGACTATAGATAGGTCCTGAGAGCATGTTCTTGATAGATAATGCCTATGAACTGGCACGATAATGCAGTCACACAACTTAAAGCGATGTTAAAATTCAGGAAGTCTGTGGAGCACTCTCTGAATCACAAAGCTATAAAATATGTTCAGCACATTTTCATTATCAAACAAATTAACTGCAATTTTCAGAATATGGCTGCTTACATATATATTAACATACAGTAAACAGGATAAATTCTTACTCCCTGCCAGATGCTGATCACATGGAACAATAGGGCTTACAGGAATTCCTATGCCTCTTGTAGAATAATAAACACAATTTACAGATCTATAAGCAAGTGGCAGAAAAAAAGGTCAAATATTTTTGTTTGACCCTTGCAGCTAAAAGGGCAGAGTTACAAAATACATCTACATTTTTTTTTCCTATCTAAGCTTCTGTGATAAAAGAGAGCCTCTCATTTTATGTTTTGCCAATAGCTGATTTTTACTTTGTCAGTAGTGAAGAATTTTCTGTTTTAGGAAGCAGTAAGTTGCTAATGAGCATAAAGAGTTCTGACACTACTGGTTTTTAGAGAAAGAACAAGTCAACAAACCGAAAAATGTACTGAAATGGCCTGAAATTGTGCTATGCAAATTATATTCCACAGTCCCCTGAACTACCATGCACATTCGAGGGCTGTGCAGAAGTCATTTATAATCCCAAGAATCCAATAGAAAGTTCTGTCAATTTATACTCTCCACAATAAATTTAATATTTGGGAGAATAAGGCCACTGTTTGAACATAAGATGACCTTCCTATCCTTATTTATTCTATTTTCCTGCTTCCAAATGGTCTAAAGAGCTTCCTTACGTATTTCCAGTTAGTTTGACTCTTTATACTGTGCTGAGATAGGTAAGGCAGTTATAATCTATTTATGTGTATTAGTAAGACAACTCAATGCATAGCTGAAATATAAATTTGACATGGCAATAAATAAAGTGAAAGGGTTGAGGGATTTGGTTCTAGAAAAACTACAAAATTCATTTAATACAGAGTGTCCACTGCCAGATTGGCACAAGATCAGAATCCAGAGAACAAAAAAATAAGCAAAGATTTCTAGCCTGTGAGAGGTTCACAGTCTAGTGGGCACATACAAGTTAGAATAAGGGCAGAAGAGCCCAACATTATGTGAGAGTGGGCAGAGGATCATGTGCACTAATGCTGTTCCAGCCTAGCCTGGGTCTAGTGACTGCATTTCACATATTTCTTGCTATTTGACTCAGGTGCTGACAAACACATGCTCTCTCTTCTGATGTCCTATCGCCTCCCTGCTTCTCACCCTGCCTCAGACACAAAGGTTCTCAGAGATCTTGTGTTTGTCTATTCATAACGACATCTTTCCAATGAAGACTCTCAAAATTCCATCTTTACAGTGTTGTACATCTTAGTGAGAAGCAAGAGGCTGGACACCTGCTCCAGCTTGCATCTTCATGCTGCTCTTCTTGTCAAATAGATAGTCCCACACATCTCCATTCTCTATTGTTTTTGCCCCCATATGTGCCATATGTGCCCCCTCACATTAGAAGGCCGTACAGAGGGTAGCTTAGGGGGCAACTCTGCAGTAAGAGCTGGGTCAGCACCTGGATCCATCATATTTTTCCCCTTTATTTATATATATTTGACATCAATTGTAGTCACCATGGAATTCCCATCATCATTTCACCAGTGCACCATCACACCAGTCTCTTATGCTCTTTCTGCCTTCATCACAGTCCCTCTCCCTACCCACACCCCCACAAAGTGCCTCTAGTTTGTCTTTTTGTTCTTATTGTACTGTGATTATTATTATTATTATTATTATTCTTTTCCTTGAGCCTTTTTTGGGTTCCTTTATATTTCTCCTAAAAGTGAAACCATCTGATATTTTCTTTTGCCCTCTGACTTATTTCACTTCTAGCTCCATCCATATTTCTACAAATGACTCTAGTTTATATTTTTTGATTGCTGAATAGTATTCCATTGTGTATATGTACCACATCTTCTTGATCCAGTCATCTCTTTTTGGGAATTGGGCATTTGGGTTGTTTCTAGGTCTTAACCAATGATAAATAGTGCTGCAGTAAACATAGGCATACAGGTATTCTTTTGAATCAGTGTTTCTGTGTCCTTTGGGTAGATCCCTAGGAGTGGAATTTTTAGGTCATATGGTAGCTCTATTTTTAGTAGACAGAGGAACCTCCATATGGCTTTCCATAGTGGTTGGATTAACTTGCTGGATTCCCACCAGCAGTGCAGTAGAGTTCCTTCTTCTCCACATCCTTGCCAACATTTGTTGTTGCTGTTTTTTTGGATATGTGCCATTCTCACTGGTGTGAGGTGATATTGTGGTCTTATTTTGCATTTCCCTGATTATGAGGGGTGTTGGATATTTCATATGACTGTTAGCCATTTGTATCTCTTTCTTGAAGTTTCTTTTAAGTTTTTCTGTCCGTTTTTTGACTGGATTGTTTACTTTGTTTTTCTTGAGTCTTGTGAGTTCTTTATATATCTTAGTGATCAGTCTTATCATTTGTGTAGAATGCAAAAAATTTTTCCCAGTCAGTGGGGTGTCTCTTTGTTTTGGTTAATGTTTCTTTTGCTGTATAGAAGCCTTTTAATTTAATGTAGTCCCAGCTGTTTATCGTCTCATTCATTTTTATTGCTTTGGGGGATGCCTCTTTAAAGGTGTTACTGAGATGTATGTCTTTTAATGATTTACCTATATTTTCTTCTATATGTTTTATGGTTTCATGTCTTACATTCAGTTCTTTTACCCATTTTGAGTTGATTTTTGTATATGGTGTGAGGTAATGGTCTAATTTCATTTTTTTTTTTTGCATGCGGCAGACCAGTTTTACCAGCACCATTTATTGAATAAGCTGTCCTTGTTCCATTGCATATTCTTTGCTCCTTTGTCAAAGATCAGGTGTCCATAAATGAGTGGTTTTACTTCTGGGCTTTCTATTCTGTTCCATTGGTCTGCGTGTCTTTCTTTGTTCCAGTACCATGCTGTTTTAATTATTAGTTTTGTAGTAAAGTTTGAAGGTCGGGCGTGTGATACCTTCACTTCCCTTCTTTTTAGTGTGGAGAGCTTTAGCTAATTGAGGTTTTTTGTGTCTCCATATGAATTTATCAATGTTTGGTTTCTTTCCTTGAAGAATACCATTGAGATATTTATTGGAAATGTGTTGAATCTGTAAATTGCTTTTGGTAGGATTTTGATAATGTTTATTCTTCCAGTCCATGAACAAGGAATATCTTTCCATTTCTTTGTGTCTTCTTCTATTTCTATTTCTTGGTACTGAGGGTATAAGGTACTGAGGGTATCAAGGTCCCTGTACCTTTATTCCCATCTGTAAAGTGGGGTGAAAAGCAGTAAACCCCCAAGATAGGAATAAGACTATTATATCAGCTCATCCTAGTAAATAATTTAGTACTCATATTGTTAAAAATGGAAATAGAGAATCATTCTTCCTATCTCCCTTAGCCCTCTGCCTCTGCCTTTCCCTGATGTCCACCTAACTTTTCCTCCATCCTTCAGTTGGAGTTACCTGTACCCTTTCCTTAGAGAAGCTCTCCAGACTTCCTGGCACTGCACACTGCTTTTTCCTGGCACTTCTAGCTGCAACCTTCTATGGTTGATGTTAGTCACTTTCAATAGACTATGCACCATAATAACTAAGACCAGCCCTACTCTTATTTGCTGTGGTCTCTCCTCTACATCTAGAATAATGCTGGCCATATAAAAAGTATATACTGAATAAGCTAATGATCTGGCACCACAGAAATGTTTCTGGAAAATGCCCCAAAACTCCTATGTGGTTATGGACACAGCACAAGTGGGTGGACTTTAGCCTCTTTGCCCTCTCAGCAGCTTAGTTCTTGTTTGCTTTATATATGGGTTGCCCTTTGGGAGACACTAAAATATAGTTTGAAAATTACTTGTTTTTAAAACTCTTCCCAGGATCTTACAACTTTTACCCAAGGAATCTGTGAGGCAGTATGACTAGACATTTCTGTGCTGTTGTTGGAGAAGCAACTCAAATTGCACGTCTTTTCCATTGGCAATCATATTTATATAAACCCAAGATACCTATGAGAGGGAAACTGTTTTATCTACTCCAACTTCTTTCAGTTTTGTAAGGAATTTTGTAGACATATTTGAAGAGGTTTTAATCTTTAGAGCAAAATGACATAATGGAGACCCGAAGAAAACTAACACCTTGACATTCATCCCAAGATTAATGTCTATTGATCAATGACATGTGGTATTATCATCTTGATGTTCTAATTATCTCAAATTGCTAGGCTTAAAAGGTGCTAAATACTGGATAGAGGTGTAAAATCTCTTAGTGGCTCAATCCAGATTACCATGACCACAGGGACCAAATGCTTGAGCAGGTATGTTGAAAAGTAAGATGCAAAATTTTAGTGAGGAGTGACTTAGAAATATTTTCTCAGGAAACAACCTTAATTTTAAGGCTAAGTAGTAAAATAGTCAAACAAGGATTACTTTGACAGCTTCTTATTCTTAAACCCTATGTTCAGAGAAGTGGGAGAACAAATTTAATGTAAACATAAAGCGAAGTCTTCTCTCCCCGCAATTTAACAGAATGCAACTCATCACCTGACAGATGCCCAGGGGAGGGTTATCACACGTCAGAGAAATAGTGACTGAACTGGAACACAGATTCACAGAGCCTCAGGGAAGGATGTTTCCACTGTACTTCAGGATACATCTGTGACACACAGATGACTAAAGTTTTCTTCTCTGTATATAGAAACATCATCTTTTTTTTTAAAACGTACCAGTATTAATTATGAAAGTAACTGCTTTGCAAACACTAGAAGGTGAGTGTTCATGATCTGCTCTGTGGGTTCCTCTATTTTGTATTAATGCATAGCTTTTGGTAGATACATCCATATTTCTTTAAAATTAAAGGGAGTTGGGCTGTAAAATTCATTAAGGTAAGACAGCAATTCTGTCATCTCGGAAGAGAAATTTCTGGCCAAGCAGAAAGGCATTCTTCTTAAGAAAAGAGAGACTGTCATCAAATAGAATAAGAATGTCAGTGATGCTGAAATGGCTTTTGACTTCAGACTTCAAACCAGTCTGTTAGACACACAGTAAAATTAACAAAGTTTCTGAGGAAGTTTGTTTTAAAATTAAGAGAGAATTTTACAATGGTCAAAGAAGCAGCAAACATCACATAGCATCCAGAGCTTGATATGAGATCTAGTGACGAGGGTAAATCTAAGGCATTATTAATCTACCTATGATGAATATATAGAGAAATGGTGGAGTGTTTGGTCACCGTGCTTTATTTTAATATCCTTTCAAAGTCATTCTCTCTGGATCCACAAAGCTACTCTCAGTGGTAGAGAAAGGTCTTCAGCAGGTGGTGGGGAAATGAAGCCTCATGGTCTAAATAACTCAGTGCTGCCCGGCAGCAATTTGTGGCTGGGCCCAAAGTCAGCCTTCCCAACTGCCCTTCCAGGGGAATTTCCACTAAACCATGTGGTCAGCTAGTGTCCCCAGCGAGTTGTGACAAAACAGTGTGCTACAGGACAAGAGCTTTGGATTGGGAGGAAAATTCAAGCTGTGACTGTCATTTACCAACTGTGTGACCTTAGGCAAGTCACCCATCCTGCATCTCTATCATCTCAACAGTAAAACGATTAAGGCTACAAATTTTTAGAAGGAAAATGGGTCAATAAATAAACATATGCTTTCTAATATGGTTAGTGCTACATGAACATGTTATTATCATCCTCACTTAAGAGTGAGAGTATTAAGAAAACAACTATATTTAATGCCACTGTTAAGCAACGTTTTAAGAAAGTATTTTTTCAAAATTACTGAATAAAAACCGGGCAAAGAATATGAATGACTATCCATCATCACTGGAGAAAATTTTGTCATCTTTCTAAAGAAAAAAAATGTCACTAGAGTGGCTATATTAGAATAACTCAGAAATCTTATTTTCTTTTTAGTTTCTAGTTTCCTTAAATACTTGTTACTTTATTCTCTTGTGATCATTTTATACTCTGATTTTCTACACATCAAAACCACTACAGGCTTAGCATTCAAAATTGAAGGAAAGTAGCATCATCTAAAATTATTTTAAAAAGGAAAACAAATTAATGAAGTATAGGAAAACAGTGAATGGGAATAAGGTAAATAATAGAATTTTTTTTTGCTAATAAAAAAATCTATGACATAAATGACACACAATGTTGTACTGTTGCCACAAGGCAACAGTAACTATGACAACAAGAAGAGATGCAATGTACTCAAAGTGACTCAACCAACTACCTATTTGATCTACTGAACATATTTTAGGTATATTTTCATATGGTACTGAAATATTGTATGCCCTTTATTTGTGTAAAATTACTCATTTAATAGCTTCCTATAATTTATAAAGAGATGAAAATTCTTTCTGTCTCCCAACTTATAATAGAGCAGCATGACTTTTAAAAAGATAACCCAAGTGTGTTTTCTCGGGTTGTAAAAACTTTCATTTTCTACTTCTTAGTAATGGTTTTAAGGTCCAATGAATTTCAGTTCAGAAATCTAACATGGCAACTGTCCAATGGTACAGCGAGGGATCATTTACATATATTCAAGATACCAAGTCCTCATTTTTATCTATTCAGACATAAGGTGCTTGGCATTGCTATTTAAAAGTCTTCTATCTCTGCAAAAATTGAATGTCAAATTAGCAGAGCTGTCTGGATAGACAAACTCAGGATAATCTTTGGCTAAAGGACTTTTAAGAAGGCCTCATTCTCTCAGTTGCTCAGCATCTTGAGCTGTTCTGCCATATCCTTAAGAACAAGCCCTGAATTCTTCTTCATTGACAGGGTATGAGTCCCAAATTTAGAAACCTTTTCCTTATAAAACAGTCATATTCTCCTTAAAGGGACTCCCCACGTCCTTGGTACTTATCATCAAGGGAAGCCAACAACAACACCACATATTATCATACAGTCCACCTGTTGGAAAGAGCAAGAGCTTCTTCTCTTTAATCCTGAATATATTTGGAAGATAAGGGTTCATTACTGTAGCAGCAATGTTTCCCTTTAGTTCTGAAATTAGAGACCAGGACGGTAACCCTAGAAATGCCTTGGGAGAAAAGTTGAATAAAGGGGAAAAATGCTTTGCTTTGGGGAGTCCATTCCAATCCCCACCATAACTATTACATTTTCATAGAATGTAATAAGGAAATAGTCACATCCGTCATTTCTGATACTGGCAAAATTAAGAATCTCTATTACCTTGCCAAGGATGATGGGCCTAGAGTCTAGGATCTAGGAATCCAATTTTGGTCCTTGAGTGAATTCTTTGTCGTGTTAGAACAGGAAGCTCTAATTCTATTCCAGAAAGAAAGATCTGTTTCTCTGGCTGTCTCTGGGTTATCCACTTGGCCACATTTCAAAGGTACAAACAAGTCAAGGACTCTCAGGTGACGAACTGCATCCAGCAAAGCCTCGTAGGAAGGCATAAGGGACCAACTACGCATGAGGGCTGCGTGATGTGAACAGGTAACGCTGCATTCTAGCAGAACTAGAGATGGTGTCAGTGTGGAGAAGAGGATGTGTCAGAGGCAGATTCTAGTTCGAAAGGGTTATTTTTGGAATATTCTGAGGAAGCTTATGGCATGGCTGCCCACATCACACCAGACTTGTTGCTGTGGAATTTAGTTTTCAGAGTTGTCAGTCCCTGAAGCCATATAACTAAAAATAAGTATCTACTTATTAAAGCAGATTTATTTTTACTGAGGCTCTTTTGTTCCTTCATTGTAACTTTTTCCACATTTGAGTTTTCAAAAATATTTTGTAAATAATATTTATAATTCCTCAAAATCTTTATACTATTAACTATGTCTTAATTTGAACCAGAAAACTATCTTCTCAGGGTTCTCAAACTTTACAGGGAAAGAGTTTGAAAAGGGCAAGAGGCATTTTTTGAAAGATAAGCTAGAATGTATTAAAAATCAAGCTTAAAAAAAAAAGCAGAAGATCTCCTAGAAAGGAAATGAACAGGCATCCAGACCCCTTCTCTCACTTCCAAGAACTTTCCTCTGACTTAGAGGCTTAGAGTCTTATTGGCTATACGATGAGGTTTCCAGGAGGCCTGCAAGTGTAGGTATTTCAGAGCATCTGGCGGGTAAATCGATCATTCATATCTCAGTATCTCCAAAATTTCTCTCAACACCTCTAATCTCAGCCGATCCTCATCTTTTGGATAGTGTCTTTATTTTAAGAAAAGTAAGGCTAATAGCTCTCCCTTTTAATGCAAAAGTTTTATTCTATCCTACATGGAAAGCTCTTATTATTACTGTATTAAAGAAAGTAGCAGAGTGCCTGCCAAAGACTGTTATCCATAATCAGTGCTCCATAAGAACCAGCACAACATTTGTGTCATCTTACAGCATTACAGGTGTTTATGATAGCTGCTGAAAAATTGTCAGGCTAATATTAAGAATATTTATTATGTACAGTTCCTTTTCACATAATTGTAAGATTATCCTCACTGAGTTAGTTGTGGGTACTAACCAACTTCCCGATCTTAGAATCATTGTTTAGCCTGCTGCAAATAATTTCCTTCTTCTTCCTGGGAAGTCTAGCTTGTCACATCTCTTAGTATGACCCATATCACCATGCCAAATACTATTAAAGCATTACAAAGATACTAAGTACTTAAAATGAGCTCTTAAAAAGCAGTTAATTTTTAGGGTAGTTTTCCGGCTATAGAAAAATTAAGCAGAGTGTATGAAGGGAGTCCAATTTACCTCCTAACACCACAGTTTCAGCTAATATTAATATGCATTACAGTGGTACATTTCTTAGAGTTGATGGACCAATATTGATAGATTACTATTAAGAACTAAACTCTATAGTTTATATTAGTATTCAATCTTTGTGTTACACAGTTCTATGGAGTCTAACAACTGTACAATTCCATACATCTATCATTATGTTGGATAGTTTCATATAGAATAGTCTTGTCTCTAAAAATACCACGATCCACCTACTATCTATTCCTCCTTCCCTCCTCCAGCTCAAACTTCTAACAACCACTGATAAGTCTGTTGCATATCATTTCACATTTTATAGAATGGCAGATAGTTGAGATCATAGTAAATACAGCCTTTCAGAGTGACTTAGCAACAGGCACTTAGGTTCCTCCATGTGTTTGGACTTGATTTCTTTGTTTCTTTTTTAAAAGAATGTACATCTCCTTTATTAATGAAAGAAAGAAAAAACTTAAATTTAAGATGCAACTGTGATGCTTGTTATAATTTTGGCAAGTCTTTATTTTTCTCACTTCTTTTCATTGTTGAATAATACCCCTTTGTATGTATGCACCAGCTTTGTCTAGTCACCTAACATAGGATATCTTGGTTGTTTTCAGTTCTTGTCAATTATAAATAAAGTTGCTATAAAAATCTTTGATTAGGCTTTTGTGTAAATATAAGACTTAAACTCATTTAGGTAAATATCTAAAAGCAGGATGCTGGGTTATATGGCAAGACAATGTTTAGCTTTATTAGAATCTGGCAGACTGTCTTCTAAAGTGTTTATATAATTTCCCACACTCCACATCCTCATCCATGTTCAGAATTATAGTCATTCTCACAGGCAAGTAATGGAATTACACTATTGTTTTACTGCAGTTCCCTAATGACATATGTTGAACAACTTCTTATATATGTATCTGTCATCTGTGTCACTGAGGTATCTGTTCAGATCTCTGTCCTTCTAAGAGAATGAGTTGTTTTCTTTTTATTGAAATTTAGTGGTAATGTGTACATTTTATACAAAAGTCTTTTATCAGCTATGTGTTTGCCAATATTTCTTTTCCTATTCTGAATTTTAATTTACTTAAAAAGTATCCTTCACAAAAATTTTTAATTTAAATGAAATTCAATTTATCAAGACTCTTTAGTGGATTATACTTTGAAACATGGTATATTTTTAGATTTAGTTAATTATATTTGACATCATTTGTATTCCCCAGGGAGTTTCCACCACCATTTCACCCATGCACCATCACCTCAGTCCCTGTGTTCTTTCTGCCCTCATCTATGTCTTTTCCCTCCCCTTCGTACCCCCTCCCTCAGTCCCTTTGGTTTATCTTTGACCTTTTGGTCTTGAGTTTTTTTCTTTTTTTTTTTGTTTGTTTGTTTTTGGTTGTAATTGCCCATTTCCTTGAGCTTACTCCTCTTCTTCTTCTTCTTTTTTTTTTTTTTTGTAGTCGTTGCTCTTTCACATTCCTCCTAAAAGTGAAGTCATCAGATATTTTTCTTGCCTTCTGACTTGTTTCCTTCTAGCTCCATCCATGTTTCTATAAATGGCCCTAGTTTGTCATTTTTGATTGCTGAATAATATTCGATTGTGTATCTGTACCACATCTTCTTGATACAGTCATCTACTAAGGGTCTGATCACAAATATATACAAAGAACTCATAAGACTCAAGAAAAATAAAGTAAAAAAACAAATCAAAAAATAGGCAGAAGAGCTTAAAACACACTTCTCCAAACATACACATGTTTGGACATGTGAACACATGTGAACATACACATGGCCAACAGGCACATGAGAAAATGCTCAGCATCCCTCATAATCATGGAAATGCAAATTAAGACCACAATGAGGTACCACCTTCACCAGTAAGAATGGAACATATAAAAAAAAAACAACAACAACAACAAATGCTGGCAAGGGTGTGGAGACAAAGGAGCCCTAGTACACTGCTGGTGGGAATGCAAGTTATTTCAACCACTATGGAAGGCCGTATGGAGGTTCCTAAGTCTACCAGGAATGGAACTACCATATGATCTGTCAATCCCGCTCCTTGGGATCTACCCAAAGAACACAAAAACACCAATCCAAAAGAGCACCTGTACCCCTGTTTATTGCAGCACTATTTGTAATTGGTTAAGACCTGGAACAACCCAGATACATTGTACTTTAAAACTCACCCTATACCAGGCCACACAGATTTTTCTCCTATGCTATCTCCTAGAAGTTTTATCATTTTTTATTTTCCAGTTAGGTCTGCGGTTTACGTTGAGATTCATCCATTATGCATTTTTGCATACAGTCTTCTTCTTTTACCCCTTCTCTGATTTTTATTTGAAGATTATTTATGTTTGATTTTCTTTCCTCTTAGCACATTAGTTAAATTTCCTTCTAGAGTTTGTTTGTTGTGGCCTTGGAATTTGTCATACATATTTACAACTTATCCAAGTCCCTCTTTCAAATTAACACTAGAAAGATTCACAGGTAGTGCAAGCACCTTAAAACAGAGTATTTTCAAATCCTACTCCCATTTCTTATTTCTGTCATGTATTCCATTTTTCTATAAGTTACAATTGTCTAGTACGTCATTATTTTGAAAAAAAAAATGAACATTATTTCAATTAAGAATGAAAAATTTACCTCCATTTATTCCTTCTCTAACACTCTTGTTACAATTGTATTATTATTTATTGTAATTATATTACTGTAATATAATATATTACAATATTGGTTTACAGTACTGTATATGATTTAGGTTATAGGCACATACCTCTTCAAATTTATGTTACCAAACACACCATTACCAATGCACCAATAACCCTCCACCAGAGTCCATTGAGTTGCCGCCCCACTTTTTTTCCCTCAAATCCCACCTGCCCTTTTTGGTAGCCTCAGTTCTGCAGTCAAATTTATAGAGTTTCATACTCAGGGAAATGTGAATTAAGACCACAATGAGATACCATCTTACACCAGTAAGAATGGCACATATCCAAAAAAACAGCAACAACAAATGTTGGCAAGGATGTGGAGAAGAAGGAACTCTACTGCACTGCTGGTGGGAATCCAGCAAGTTAATCCAACCACTATGGAAAGCCATATGGAGGTTCCTCTGTCTACTAAAAATAGAGCTACCATATGACCTAAAAATTCCACTCCTAGGGATCTACCCAAAGGACACAGAAACACTGATTCAAAAGAATACCTGTATGCCTATGTTTACTGCAGCACTATTTATCATTGGTTAAGACCTAGAAACAACCCAAATGCCCAATTCCCAAAAAGAGATGACTGGATCAAGAAGATGTGGTACATATACACAATGGAATACTATTCAGCAATCAAAAAATATAAACTAGAGTCATTTGTAGAAATATGGATGGAGCTAGAAGGGATTATGCTCAGTAAAATAAGCCAGAGAGCAAAATAAAAGGAAAAAAAAGGGCTCAAGGAAAAGAACAATAACAATAATAAAAAAAAGACACAACAAGAACAAAAGGACAAAGATAAACAAAGTTACCTTCTTGAGGCAGGGGTTGGGGAGGGACTGTGATGAAGGCAGAAAGAGCACAAGGGACTGAGGAGATGGTGCATGGGTGAAATGGTGGTGGGAATTCCATGGGGACTACAATTGATGTCAAATATATAAATTTAAATTAAAAAATTTCTAGAGTTTGTTCTGGTTTGACTCTATTGGTTCTTTTGTTTTGTGTCTTTTTCTATTCCACAAGTGAGTGAAATGATTCAATATTTTATTTATTTCTCCTGATTTATTTTTCATAGCATCATTCTATTCAGTACCATCCATGTTGATGTGAATGGTTAGATTTCATCTTTTTCTAATAGCTGCCACCAGCAATGAATGTGAATATATGCCATATCTCTTTATAGCTATGGTCTTTATATCTCTTTATATCAGTCCATCTGCTAATGGGCACTTGTGTTGTTTTTGTAAGTTTGCCATTGAGCTGCAATATTATGCTGCAATGAACACAGGCGTGCATATGTCCCTCTGAATTAGTGTTTTTGTATTCTCAGGTAGATACCTAGGAGTGGAATTGTTAGATCAAATAGTAGATCCATTTAAAATAATCTGAGAAACTTCTCTACTGTTTTCCAGAAGGGCTGGACCACTCTATATTCCCACCTTTTTTCCACAACCTTATCAACACTTGTCTCTGATCTTTTTGATATGGGTCATTCTCACAGGTAAAAGATGTTATCTCCCTATAGTTCTGATTTGCATTTCTCTTAATATTAATCTTTTTTTTCCCTGTACCTCTTGGTCACCTGTATGTCTTCTTTGTAGAAATGTCTATTTAGTTGTTCTGTCCATTTTTTATTGGATTATTTATTTTCTTGATTGTTCTGTCCATTTTTTATTAGGTTATTTATCTTCTTGTTGAGTTGTATGAGTTTTTTTTTTTGATAGATATCAGATATTACCCTATTGTCAGATATATGATATACACATATTTTATCCAGTATGGTAAGGATGTCATTTTGTTTACTGATAATTTCGTTTGCTGTGAAGAAGCCTTTTAGTTTGATGTAGTTCTCTTTGTTTAGCTTGTGTTTCCCTTGCCACTGGAGTTGATTTCCAAAAGACATCGCTGAAGCCATTGTCATAATGTTTTGTCTATATATTTTCTTCTATGTGTTTTATGGTTCCAGGTCTCATATCTAAGTCTTCAATTCATTTTGAGTTAATTTTGACTTTATGGTGTGAAATAATGGTCTTGTTTCATTGTTCTGCAGATGGATATCTACTTTTCCCAAGATGATTTGTTGAAGATATTTTCCTTCCTCCCTTGTATATTCTTGACTTGGCCACATAAGTGTGAGTTTATTTCTGAATTCTCAATTCTGTTCCATTTATTAGTGTGGCTATTTTTATACAAAACTGTTTCGAACACTATTGCTTTCGTATAATAATTTTAGTTTGATAGTATATCTCTGTTCTTACTGTTTGTCAGGACTGCTAGTCTGGGTCTTCTGTGATTCCATACAAATTTCACTGATGTTTCCCTTATTTATTTGAAGAATGCTATTGAAATTTTGACATGGATTTCACTGAGCCTGTTTATTTTTTTGGGTAAGATGTTCATTTTTACAATGTTAATTCTTCCAATCTGTAAAAGAGGAATATCTTTCTATTTCTTTGTGTCTTCTATTTCTTTTAATTGTGTCTCAGTTTTTGTTGTACAGGTCTTTTACCTCCCTTGTTAGATTTTTCTTAGGTATCTAAGTCTTTTTTGTTGCAGTTACTCATGGGCTCGTTTACTTGATTTCTTTTTCTTCTAGTTCAGTCCTTTCTTACAGGAATGCATTAGACTTCTGCATATTGATTTTGTAGCCTGTCACTTCATTGTATAAATGTATTACTACTAATACTTTAGTGGAATCTCTAGAAGTTTATATGTATATTATCATGTCATCTGCTAATAGTGATAATTTTACTTCTTTTCTAGTCATATCATAACTATACAAATATATAGCTATAGCATTATTAAATTCCCAATCTGGTAATTTTAAAATATCCACCATATCTGAGGTTGTTTCTGATGCCTACTTTATCTCTCAGACTGTGTTTTTCCCACTCCCTTTCTGCATGCTTCGTAACTTTTTTTTTGAGCTTAATTTCTTTTTTTTAATTATTATTAATTATATTTGACATCATTTCTTCGTAACTTTTTTATTGAAAGTCTAACATGATGTCAGATAACATGAAACTATGTAAAAGGTTTTGGAATGAGATTTTATGGCTAGGCTGTGTTTAATATTTGGCTTACCTGTAGGTGTTAGAAGTTTCAACTTAACTGCAGTGTCCTATTCCTTTTCTGTTTCCCGAGAAACTATTTTTTATATAGAGTCTGTTTCTTATAGATCTCTGTTGTATTATACTGTAGATTATACTGAAGCTGTATTACTAGGTTAAAGTACTAGTGGGGGTAAATATTCTAGTCTAATGATTAAAACCATTTTTTAAATGGACCCGACTCCCTGGACTGTGACTTTCAAAAGAGCTTATTAGTCCTTTTTCTTTTTTTTATTCTTTCCCTTACATCAGACATATGGCTAGAAGAGATTGGAGTTGTTTAATTGCCTCTTCCCTAAAACATGTAAGTCACTGGTAGAGTAGTAAATCTAATTTCCTGCTAAATCTTAGAAGACTTGTTGATTTTCTGTTTGTTCAGCATTTTTATTATTGTAAGGCAGGGATGATAACTTTTAAGCTCTTTACATGTCAGAGTTGAAAGCAGCAGTCTGTGTTTTAGCCATGATTGACTGCCAGGAGCAATTTCAATAAGAAGGTTGTGCAGTCATTTTTTTTACTCATTTCCTTATGAGAGCCAGTCCTTAGGAAATGAACCCCAAAGATGACCCTTAAATTTTAATATACATTCATTTAGCTTGTAACATAAGTAATTATCCTAAATAATATACTTTGTGCACTGATAATTTTCTGTATTTTAACTATACTTTACCATGCAAGTTCTAAAAAAGGCAGGATGCATTTTCATCAAATTTAAAGTATGTAGTGAGGATAATATCTCACCTAATGAAATTATACAGTAAACATGAGGTTCATTGTGGAGGATCATGGGATAGTCTGAGAAGCTGAGCACTCTTGCCTGGAACTAAAACTGCAGTCATTACTTATCAGAGTAATGCCATATAAACTGAAAAAGATGCCTTGGACAGACAAAACATGAATTTCAAACATGAGTCTTAAGGAAACAAAAACAAATTAACAATCTCTGAGCAGATACAGGTATCAATTTGCTCCTTCTCTCACAGAAAACTATCAGTATGCTTCACTATACCCACTAACATTGGGTGAGTAGCAATCACTTACTAATTTGGTGGTTAAAGATCTTTAGGCACCCATGTATGGAGATTCCTCAGTCTACTAGAGATGGAATTACCTGATGACCCATAATCCCACTCCTAGGCATCTACCCAAAGGACACAAAACACCAATCCAAAAGAGCACCTGTACCCCTATGTTTATTACAGCACTATTTGTAATTGGTAAGACCTGGAAACAACCCAAATGCACAAAAGTAGATGACTGGATCAAGAAGATGTGGTATGTATACACAATGGAATACTATTCAGCAATCAAAGATGATGAACTAGGGCCATTTATAGAAACATGGATGGAGCTAGAGGGAGTTATACTCAGTGAAACAAGTGAGAAGGCAAGAGGAAAATATCAGATGGCTTCACTTTTGGGAGGAATGTGAAAGAGCAACGACTACAAAAAAAAAAAAAGAAAAAAAGAAGAGTAAGCTCAAGGAAATGGGTAATTACAACAAAAAACAAACAAACAACAACAACAAAAACTCAACAAGACCAAAAGGTCAAAGCTAAACTAAAGGGACTTTTGTGGGGTGGGGAGGGAAGGGAGGGTAAAGATGGGGATGAGGGCAGAAGGAACACAAGGGGCTGAGGTGATGGCACACAGGTGAAATGGTGGTGGGAACTCCCTGGGGAATACAAATTAAGTCAAATATAATTAAATATATCTAATAAAAAAATCTTTAAGCATCCAGAGAAACAGTAACTTTTGAGATATATTATAAAACCTAAAACAACCCAACCGTTTGCACAAATTGATGCACAGAGGCTGCTCACAGGACTTTTAACTTGTGCATAAAACTAATGAGTTTTGTAGCTCTGAAAGTTAATTTCCATAGAAAACTATGTGAAATAAAAAGGTGACCAAGAATATTTTTGCCTTTTAAACTTATGCAGAAGGCCCACAAATTGAGGCTTTCTAATATAGTGCTTAAATTCTTACTGTCCTTATTTGATTTCCTAGTTGTACTTTCTCTTCTTTCTGATAATTTGATGATATTTATCTCCTTAGTCTCTCCTCACTCTTTGATTTTTGGAATATTGCACAACATTGATTTTCCAGTATGAGATGTGCAAAAGTGGTTTTAAGAGGGAAATATAGGCCTACATTCATAAGCAAAAAAAAAAAAAAAATCCCAATAAGTAATTTGACATCCCACCTAAAGTAACTTGAAAGGAGGAATAAACAAAATGAAGTTAGTAGAAGGAAAGAAATAAAAATTAATGAAATAGAAATTGAAAACTACATAGAAAAGGTCAAAGAAACTAAGAAGAGGTCTTTCAAGAAGATAAAATAGTTTATAAACCTTTAGTTAGGATAACAAAGAGGAGAGATAATAATTAACAGATTAGTAAACAGAAATGAAAAAGGAATAATTTATACAGATGGCAGAGAAATATTAAAGGATCATAAGAGATTATTATGAACAATTTTGATAACTTTGAAGAAGTGGTTATATTTCTAGATCAATATAGTTTAACAGGACTAAATCAAGAAGAAATGGAAGAGCTGAATAAGCTAATCACAAGCCAGAAATTGCAGTAACAATAAAAAATAGTCTTCTTAAAAATAAAAGCCCAGGCTCAAATGGTTTTTTCTGACAAATTCTGTCAAATCTTTAAAAGAAATTAACTTATCAGTGTCCTGCTCATTATTTCTAAAAATCCAAAAAGAGGTGACACTTCCTAATATATTTTAAAGTGCCAACATTCCCTTGATATCAAAATTAGACAAACAGCAGAAGGAAAGAAAATTATAGACCAATATCCCTGATGGACATTGATGCAATTTTCCCTCAGTAAAATACTAGCAGATCAAATGAAACATTGTATCACAAGGATTATATATAACAATTAAATGGAGTTTACCCATGGGTGCAATGGCAGTTTAATGTACATAAAACAATGTTTTCTCAATTGTGATTCATCAACTTATTATCAATCAGAAATAATTTATATCAAAAAACACAGATAGTAATCACATGATTCAATAAATACAGAGAAAGCATTTGATAAAATTCAGCACCTATTTATGATAAAATCTCTAAACAAGACAGGAAGAGAAGGAATCTACTTCAACAGAGTAAATACCATATGTTACAAACCAATAGCCAAATGGTGTAAAAGAAGTGCCACAAAATAGCACCAATTATCACCACTTCTGCTTAATTTAGTATTAGAGGGTTTGGCTAGAACATCAAGACAACAACAGAAAATAAATTGGACATTTATGACAATTGTAATTCAAACTGGAAAAGAAGTAAATATATCAATATTTGCAGATATGGTAGTTTACACAGAAAACCCTGCAGGCTCACCAAAAAGCTCATCTAGAAACAATAGATGACTAGAACAAAGTAGCAGGTTACAAAAGCTGCATACATATGTTTATAGCATTAAGAAAATATATTCATAGTCTTCAAAAATAATCAACTACCTTGGAATTAACTTAATCAAGGGGGTGAAGGATTTATACAATGAGAAGTAAAGACATTATTAAAGGAGTAGGTGATATATGGAAATAGAAAGACATCTCATACTCATGTGTGGGGAGAATCAATATAATAAAAATGACTATCCTACCTACCTAAATTTAAATATAAATTTAATGCAATTTACATAAAAATATTCTTCAAAGAAACTGAACAAAAAATACTGAAAATTATACAGGACCATAAAGGGTCCTAAAAGAGCAAAAGTAATCCTGAGAAAAAAGGAAAGAAATGGTTTCAAACTATATTATAAAGCAACAATACTAAAAACAACATGATTTTGCATAAAAATAGTCATGAATCAATAGGACAAAATCAAAAGCCGAGAAATACTCCCACATATCTATCACTACTGAAGTCACAGTAAAGCAGCCATGGCCATACAATGTAGAAAGGAAAGCCTTTTTAATAAATGGGTCTGGGAAAATCAAAAGGCCACAAGTAAAGGAATGATGCTGAATCACTCTCTAATTCCATGCACAAAATAAATTACAAATGGATTAAAGAATCAGATATAAGACCTGCAATAATAAAATGTATAGAAGAAAATATTGATTGTGAACTCTGGTGTCACTGATAATGATGTCTTAGGAGACTTGATCTCTATGGCAAGGGAAATAAAAGCAAAACTGAACAATTGAGATGACCTCAATTCAAAATGTTTTTACACAGCAGAAGAAAATATAAGTAGATTAAAAAAGACAATATTGAATGGGAGAAAATATTTACACATTACCTATCTGACAAGGGGTTACTATCCAAGCTATGTACAAAACTAACAGAATTTCAACAACAGGAAAACAACCCAATTTATAAATGCACAGCAGTAATAACAGACTATTCACTAAAACACATATCTAGAAGGCCAAAAGAGACATAAAAGAACATACAATATAAGGTTTAATTTGTAAGTTGTTCAAAATGGGGTCAAAGTTACTGACAGTGACAGAAATTAGAAGAGTGATTATCCTGGTAGGAGGTAGTAATTGAATGGCAGGAGGTGGGCTTCCAGTCAGCTTCTATTTCTTGACCTAACAGTGATTAAATGGTTGTGATCGCCTACATAGTTGACTAAGATTTTCACTTTAAAATAAAGAACTTGGGACATGTGTGTGTGTATTTACATGTACCTATGCTATATCAGCAAATGAAAAAATAATGAATTGTAGATGTCTCAACACTGGTAAAGAAAAGAAAAGGTTGAATTATTAATGATAAATCTATGAAAGATTTATTAACAATGTTTGCCTCTTTCATGTTTTACTTTCATTTCTTGATTCATGAAATTTTTGGATCTTTGAAAATGAGTATTGTAAATTTGAGACTAAATTAGTAATTAGCAAAAAGGGAAAGGTTTCTAATTAAACATCCTGCAATATCAAAGATGTCTCCTGGAGTCTTGAATGTGGGGGCCCTGACAGTGGTATCTGCCTGTCATGCCAACCAGCTGAGTTTTAGCTGCTGTGGTTCTGGGGCTCTCTAAGAAGGGCACAACACTCAGAAGAGCAGTTCCTTATACTTAGTGGAACCAAACATACATTAACTTCACTCAACCTGTGTTCAAAGTACTAGATTTTGCGTAGTCCTTTGTTTAACACTCATTGAATAAGTACAAACACCCAAAAGATCAACAAAGATGCCTAATTCTATCCTGGAGAATGGACTCATGGTGTCATCAAACATGTCAATTCTACGTTGGTCATTGTGTTATTTTTCTTAACAAAAGGCACAATTACCCTTTGATACATTTTAGGTGTTCCAGCTTACCTGGAAACCTTTTGATTAGGAAGACAAATTCCAAATTACTTTTGTCAATTTTACTACCAAACATCCTTTTAATATTCATATTTTCTTTAACAAATAGCCATCTTTGTGAACAAATCATAAAGTTACATAATCTAATCTTATTTTATATATGATTATGGGACAGGGAAGAAGGTAACCTGAAAATAATGGTAGCCTTCAGAGATTTTTTAACATATCTGTGAACTATATTAAGAATAAAATGATTTAGACAATAAAGATATTTCCAAGTAACAATTTTAAATATGCCCATGAAATGAAAACTGGAAATTGCATGTGTGAATACACATAATATCTCTAAATATATGTCTGTTGTTTACCTTAAAGGAGGAATGGAGACTATACTTTAGCCCATTGTCCTTAAAAACAAACAAACAAAAGCCCCCAAACTCCTAATGAATTATGTTATTCAAATCTTTCCAGACCAAAACAACAACAAAAACCAAAAGAAAGCATAGATAAGGAATTGGTAAACAAGGTCAGACATATATGCTTACAAGAAATAAAAGGATAATATCAAGTCATCATTTAATCCATAATAGTAACATAGTTATTTTCATTATTTTGTCTCATCCAGGTTAGAACTAAAGAAAGTGAATTTAATTTAATCATAAATCCCATATGAGGAAGAACCACTTTGGGTGACAACAGGTTAAACAGAAAGCAGGTGCTAAATAAATGGTGTACATTTTCATAGAGTTAAGCAACCTCTGAAGACATGTCTTCTACAAGAGAATTATGGGCTTCCCCTATGTCACTACTATGCCATACCTGTTAACATGGACTTTCACTGTGAGGAAATCAAAATGTTTAACTTGAAGAGCACAGTAAATACACAAATGGGTATAAACATTTTATAAATGAAGCTGAAAGGAACAAGCACATATGAACGAGTTAGGAGAGATTTCATCTTTCACATTATGCAAATGAATTTTGCTGAGGATTTATTCTATTTTTATAAGGATGATCCTCATTATGATTTTTACTATGTGAACCACAGAACTGACTGTGTATCTGTTTTAACAAGAACACACATATAATTACTCTGTGGAGATATTTCCAAAAGTATCAAAATATGAATTAAAACAGTGGTACTTTTTTAGGACTTTTCATATGATTCCAAAACATGTTGTTTACAGAAAGAAGGCTTAACAAAATGGATTAGAACATTTGTATGCAGCAGCTTCTTAAAAAAAAAAAAAAAAAGCTATTTTTTTAAGTGTGGTTCAGGGCCTGCCTGGCTGCCTACTTGTTAAGTCTCAGTACTATCACTGTGATGGCCTGAGTTTGAGCCCCACCAGGGAGCTGCCTCACATGACGCAGCAGACCTCTCCTGTCTCTCCCACTGCTCCCCTCAGCAGTATATTTCAGTTGATTCACCTGTTCTGCTCCCCACTCTGTCTCTGGTGAATCCGCTTACCCCTACATCTCTAGCCTACACCCAAGTTCTTCTACACAATTATGAATAAAATATTGGGCCTCCTTGGTGGCACAAGAGGTTAAGCCCCATACTGTGAAGTATCCACAGCCATGGCGCTCCACGAGTTCAATACTTGGCCAGGGAGATGACCCACATGGTGCAGCAGACCTCTCCTGCCTCGCCCGCTGCTCCCCTCAGCAGTGTATTTTAGCCAATCTGCCTGTTCTGCTATTTACTCTGTCTCTGGTGAATCCTCTCACCTACCTGTACCTCTGGCCTGTACCCCAGTTCTTGTATGCATAAATAAATATCAAAAAATAAATAAAATCTTAAAAAACATAAACTGAGGTTCAGATCCAGTTATATTACATAGAATTTTTTCTGGTTAAAGAGACATATGTAGATGCACAATAAAACCAGAGTGACTTAACTGCCCTCAGCCTTTTCCAGGGAAAATATTGCTCTTTCCTCTGTGGTTGAGATGAAATCAAAAGGTCATCAAACCACAAGTTGAGTTTGGACCCTGCCTGAAATGAGCAAGTTAGCTGTACTCATTGAAATCACAGTCCTTGTGCTCAATGACCACCAAACACACTCTTTTCTCTTAACAAAAGTGGAAGGGTGACTGCAGTGGAGATGAAGTACAGTGCTACCAAATTGCACTAATTTATTGCATTTTTGACTAATGCAGAAGAAAACTAATTCTATTCCTCTAGACGATAAACAGGTCTCCTACCATGTTCCAGGATACACACACACACAGAACAGACTACTATGGCAAAAGACACACAGGCACTAATTACAAATTTTCAATGTTTTCTTCTGATGAAACAGAAATTATTGCACTAAATTAACACAACCAAGGGGCAATTTATTCCTTAGCCTGCTACAGAATAATGTGAAAAGTTATAGATGAAATTGTCTCTATTGAGCCTTAATTAGAAACACAATTAAATGTAAACATGCAATTTTCACCCTATGCTCTGATAATCCCTCCACTTCTAATGATTAAATTTTTCTTCCAATAACCTTCCTGCTTGTCTTATTAATGAGGTACATTTCCCAGTCCCTCAACTTATAAAAGCACAGTAAGACACTGCTAGCTTCCCACATGGCCTCTGCAGACAGCAGAGGCATTCTCCACCCCTGAGACTTCTACTCCCGTCGGTTTGGATGTATGCTATCTATCATGAGTGAAGCCATTGAGATTATGGGCTGTTCCTCTCACCTTAAAAATGAGAAAATTAGAATAATGAACTGATGAAACTTACTACTCACAGGGCTGGGACTAGAACACAAGTCTCTTTCTTGGCTTCTACTCAAGTTCTTTCCATCATCGCCTACTTAGAATGATAAAAACCACCAAACATGACATTCCTCACAATGAAATGTATAGTCTGATTTTGTTTTTACCTCTGAAGAGATTATCCAAGTCAAAATCTTCTTTTCCTTTGATTCTCAAACACTTTGCCTCCTGTACAGGTCTGGGCAAAGAACAGAAATAAAAATCTAGATTCATTATCGTGTGAGGTAGGAATACATTGCGAAAGCAGCACCAATTTAACTAGAACCCATGGGGTAAATGCTAGTGAATTAACAGGTATTCTGCTATGTAGAGCCTTATCAGAAATTTCCTTCCAAATTTAAGATTAAAAAAAAATAGACTTGTTTTGAAACTCTAACTTTGAAACCTTCATTTTTTTAAACTTTCTTTTCCCCTTTCATTCTATGATAGCAAAGTTTCTAAAACTCCCTGGAAAGTCATCTCTTTAGATTCTGAGGAGAAGCTATTAGTGATGGTGGATGATGGTATGGTAGGTGGGTAAATAATAATTGCTACTGATGATTTAGCACTTATTTTAATCAGAGGATTACAGACATTGTGCTCAAACAACTGCATAAAGTATTTTAGTTACACTGCTGAATGCCAAAGAATTAATTAACTTTTGAAATGCTCCAGTATGCAGCTAAGGAATAATTTTATAACTCTTTTATTATGGAACTTTATTAAAACTTGAGGCTCTTAGATAATAATGAATATGGAAGTTTCTAAAATGAAGTTTTCCCAATGTTGCTAATTACCTTGTAATTAATTTTAGATAGATAGGATTTGAGATTATTGATTGATTTATCTGTATATATTTGTGAATTTGATGAAATTGTAATACCTTTCTTTGCAAATATATTTTCTTATTGCACTTGCACAGCAGCTCTCATTTTATTTTCATTGACAAAACTTTGAGTAAGACATGTAAGTACTGTTTCAATTTCTGTTTTAGATGAGGAAGCTGATTCAGTTACCAAAACCACCTAGAAGCCTAAGTGACTTGTACATAATTTGAGATCACTTTATGGATATGTTCTGTGAGTAAGTACGTCACAATAATTCTGCTTATCATTTAGAGGTTTTTTTCTTTAACATGAAGGCATTTTTAATCAAAAAAGCAAGAAATTGAGAGTGAATTTCTATTGAAGTTTTATATTTGAACCTTAAAAGGAGGGTCTAGAATGGCCATCATGGAGCAGAGTAGGCTCAGGAGTTCACCACCCATGGTCAATGCAGAGAGGAGCGCACTCAGTTTAGGAAAATTGTGTCTGCACCTTAGCACTAGTTTGTAACTCACAATGCATATTTAAGCTCTTGACGTCTCAACTTCTCAATCCAAAATTAAGACAGTACTTGCCTTACATGGTTGTTCTGAACACTTAATGCAATATTTTATAAAACAGCTTGCAAACTCCTAGACTTCATCAACGTATATAAAAATGTGTGGAATGTTTTCATTAATTCAATATGTACGATTTTCAGTATACTTTATATATATCTCATCATGATTTATTTACATTCTTGTGGGAAAGAACAGAGACTACAGAAAGAGGACTTAAACTTAAGCTGTGCATATCTGGTAGAAAAAGCTGGTCAACATGGACTGTCAAAGCACAACAGGTACACTAAATTAGCACAGTCCATCATTTCATAATGGGGGAGGGAAAATAACAATTTTGTCTCTGCTGACATGTTTTTGGAAAATTTGTATGTATTTTCTCTAAACAGTATATATTTAATGCAACTGAATTGCCTTAATGTACTCCTCTGCAATATACGTTGATAAAGATCTTGGTTCTATATTGCAAAATTAAAAAAAATATAAATTAGTATCCTTATATAACTTTGATGAAGATTTTTCAAAGCAATATGAAAATAAATCAAACAAATATATTGAGTGGCTCTTTAAAAAAGAAAAGTTAGGCACTGCAATTAATCATAGCTCTATCTTGCTTTCAAAATTAAAACAGCACTAGGGAAACACGCCAAGTCAAGCCTTATAAAAAGCTCCAATTCAGTTACATTTTCTGAGAGAGGTGGGAACCTTCTAGGGACTCACAGGCTCTTCATTTAACTTCATTTCATCCTCACAAACACTCAAAAACCTGGGCCCAGATATCACTTGCCCTTCTTGGGCACACAGGGAGTGGATGGTGGAGCCAAGACACAACCTCAAGTTTTCAAACTCCAAATCTAGGTTTCTTCCATTGTACATATCATCGTCCAGTAATTTAGGACTTACTGAGTATTTATAAAAGGCAGCCAGGAGATGTGAAAGGCAGAGGAAAAGAAAGGAAGAGTCAGTGATGCCTCTGGATGTTCACAGGAGAACAGGGCTTGGTCCAGGGCTGCACAGGGAGCCTCGAATACAGACAGTCTGGTCTGGAGAGAATAGGGAGGCGGATGACTCGTGGGTCTGCTAAAATCTAGGGAACCGGGATGGGGCAAGTTCAGCCAGTGATACAGAATGGAAGGGAAGAAGTATCTTGGGGATATGAACAAATTTATCTGATGAATCATCTTTACTGTGAAAAGAAAGAAAGGATCAAAAATGAATCCTAAAGAATAAGCTAGAGAGAATGGAAAAAGTCATCGAAGTACTGAATCATGAAAGAAGCTCTTGCATATAGCCAGGTAAAATGTTTGGTGGTGATAATTAGACTAGTCGTGGATCCAAGATTAATATTTGTATTTTGACTTAAAAAATTTCACCAAAATGTCTAGTTGTTATTATTTCACCAATAATTCTTCATGAAACCTGGCCCATAACTTTACAATCTTCACAGGTCCCGGTATCTTAAACAATTTTCAACACATTTAAGAATATTATTGCTGTTGCTGAAACAAGTGTTAAGCAACCTGTCTCTGTGCCTGATTCATTTTATCAAGACGTTTACATGACTAGAGGTGTGCTGTTTCTGCCATTGTGTCACACAGTATTTTTTATTTTCCACTGGCTTTTCCTTAGGATTTTGTTACTTTCAGTTGAAAAACAGGGCTGTGCGGCATTTTCTCTCTCTGTTTCATTCCTTTTAACAAAGCAAGGTTAGTGCTCAGTAAATGCTAGGCCCTGATTAACACAAAGCAGATAATATTTTAGTGTATTTATTTGTTGAAATAGAAAGGTTATGTGTTTTGCAGAAGTCACACAGTAAGAAGAGACAAATTAAAGAGCCAGAAATTGAATTGAACCTTGGTTTGAGAGCAGAGATGTATAAACTATAACCCCACAAGTCAAAATCCACTTATTGCCTGTTTTGTAAATGAAGTTTCACTAAAACATAGTCATGTTTATTCATTTACTTCCTCTTAATGGCATTACAATGGCAGAGGTGAGTATTTATAGTAGTTACCTTATGGCTGACAGAGCCTGAAATATTCACTATCTGGTCCTTCAAAGAAATTTACTCCAACCCCTACTCTAAAAGCAAGGAAAAATTTCCTAATGTCAAAAATACCCACAGCACATGTGATTGTTTTACACTGCTAACTTTACCCACATTACCCTAATAACTGTACTTGGTTTTCATAAGCCTTGAAAGAAAATACTGGACTCTGACTGACTTTTCCTTTAAGACAAATTGTTCAAGTTCATCAACATCTCTTTGAATTTTGCCTACAATTTTACCAGCACTGCATTCAGCTAAAATGCAATCTGCCATCAAGATTCATAATTAAATAGAGGGCATAGTGTGCACTGCTGGCTTCACACAAAGTTGACTAAAATGGGCTATAAATAAAAAGGCAAAGAAACTGCAATGAGGGTCACAAAATAGGAGGGTTTTCTGTTTAAAAGTCTGAGAGATTAGAGAGCTTTCAGGAAGATGAGTTTTAAGTAGGCTTCAAGAGTTTTACCAAGGGAAGCACAGAGAGGGACACTGTAAAGACGTATGGGATGAGAAGAAACAGTAATGGGGTGTAGTGTGTGATGAGATGAGGGTGCAGGCTGGGGACAACTTATAACTCAAAAGCTTTCATGTACATATATGTGCATATATGCTTGATTATTTTAAGTTTAATTATATTAAAGCAAAATGGATCAAGGACTAATAAGATGCAGTCTAAAAAAGGATTCACACAAATATTTAATTTAAAAATAAAAATTAAACTTTTAAAGTTTAATTGTTGCATATGAAAATGCTTACTGCAGCATTTTTTTAAAGCATTATTAATTAAGGAAAAATACTGGAAACAACCTGAATACTAGTCAATAGGTGAGTGAATTGAATACTATATGGTACATTCACATACCACGCAATGACAGGTACTGAAAATAATGTATTTGATTCATCTGTGTTGATACAGAAAATTCTTCATGCCATACTGTTAAATAAAACAGCTTGTAGGTTAACAAAAATTAATAGATTTTAAAGAGGATTGGGTGTGTATCTGCTTACGTAGATATAAAAATGCAGACGAGACTATGATAATGTCACTAGGTTTCACATAAGAAACCTCAGGATGTAGCAAAAGAATTGAGGAGTAGAGTATGCAAAATTATAATTTTTAAAATTACTATATTATATGAATTATTGCAATTGTATTTTATTATGTTTTTAATAGGCTTCAGGTTATATTGTTGGATAGGAAAAGGTCTAGGTTAATGTTAAAATTAGTGTGTAATTTTTTTCTTTTTACTAAACCATATTTTCTTATTTTCATATAAAAACATTATGGCAAAAATATTGTTCAAAGTTCCAACTCTACTGTTTGTTTTTTTTTCCCAACTCCACTATTTAACATCAACAGAAAATTATTATTTTAAAGCCAGATTAAGTATACAATGAGAAAAAAAACGCCTGCTTGTGCTTGGGCAACAAAGTTTTGTTTTTGTGGGGTACAGGGACACCAGTATTTCCTTTATTCAAGAAACCATGAACATTTTATAGCACACACTGTTCTGCAGATTTAATTACTAAGAGTCTGGGCCAAGGCAAGATTCCAGAAATCCAGAGATCCACAATAAATTATAAAATGCCTAATGAAAATCAGCTTAGAAAAATATTTTTAAAGCTCTTTTTGAGGCATATATTGGTTATTTCATAACTTTTCAGCAAAACTGTAAGTTTGTTTAGAAAACGTAAGACTAGGACAGCGCTAGAGAAAGTAAGGCAAGGGTGGGCTGAGTCCTTTTCATTCATCAGTTTCTGTCTACACTTCTGAGCTGAACTTGACACGAGCCATTTCACTTTCAATTTGCAAAATATTCGACACAACCCTTTCTTCCCCATAATGGCTTGGATCTGCTGATGGTCTCTAGAACTTCAGAGGTAACTGCTGAAAGTCCTTGTTATTTCTTTCAGGGCACTTATCACAATCTGTGACTTTCTCTTCATTTCCAGTTTATTATTTTTTTTCCTTCCACCATCTCCCCTACTTGAAGATAGGCTCCATGCGGGATAGAACTGTTTTGTCCACCTCTCCAGCTTCAGCACCTAGTGCACCACTTGGCAACAGCTGAAGCTCCAGATATATTTACTGATTAAATGAATGTTGATGCAACGAGCGGACCAACATGCGACACTGCCAAGTCTGAAGGGAACAGAGCCATCCCACCTGAACTCAAATCCTTGCTTGCCACTAACTAGCCTGGGTGACTTCCTTATCATAAAGTAAAGGCTTAATAAGGAAAGTATTTTAGTTGTTCTGTTCGTAGCCATATCTCTAGGATTTAGAACAGTATCTTTCTAAGATTTGTTCAACAGATAAATATTGAATGAAAAAATATGTCCTATTTCGGAACCTGGCTATAATCATAATCCTGAATTCAGGAAGACAAGTATCATTCAGCTCTTCTGTTCTGACTGAATTTTAATTGTACACGAGGTCGTGGACTATAGAGTAATGCCTGTCACCAATTGCAGTGTGAATAAAGGACTGAAATTCTGTGATGAAATTGGATTAGATAACCTAGAGGCCTTTCCCAGTGTAAAGCCTCAGTACTGTCATATCCAGCAAGCGGTTCCTCAAAGTTGAAATGAAAGTGTGGAGTGGGAGGGAGTGTTGGATGGTCTTTGGTTTCCTGTCCTACCACAATCTCCTACAAGCTCAGAAGGCTCCTCGATTGTCATGGTGTTCTGATCACTGCTCATTTGATTAAAGGGTTTAACTTAGTTCCAAATGCCAAATAAGTTCAGATGAAAAAAAAAAAAAGAAAGTAAAGGTCTAAATTTCTATGTTTGGAGCAAAAATGTGTGTGCTATAGAACAACTAGAATTGGCTCAATTGCAATACTCCAATATCATCAATTTTATAAAAATGGGAATAAGATATGGAATTGTGATTTCAAAAGTTTCTTTTATATATCAGGCCCAGTCATACATCTACACATCTGTATCTATTTTATATCATATTTATTTTCTTCTCCATACCTATATTCAAAATCTAAGTGTCATACTTTTCATTCATTTTATAGGCAAAGAAATTCAGATATAACAACTCAATTAACTTAGATTTACTAAGACTTATATTAGGAATAGTGAAGAAAAAACAAAAGCATAATGAAAATTGGTTCTTACCCTTTAGTAGCTTTCAGTCTTTTTGAGAAAATTATGCACACAAATACACAAGAAGTATTATAAAGGCATATGAACATGCACGCACAAGTTGCTAGTGTGTGGTATAAGCCTGATGGATGAAGGAGTGCTGAGAACAAGGAATGGGGCCATCTCTTAATTGATCCTTATACTAGGAACTAGAACAGTCCCTGGCACATAGTGGTTGCTCAAAATCTATCTAATTTGTTGAGTGCCTAGAAAGTGCCAGGCATCACATTGGGTGTTAGAAATACAAAATATGTAAGACACAGGCTCTAATTGCAAAATATTTATTTGGGATGAGTTGCTAAAGAAAACTTTAAGACAGAAACCAGCCTCGGAATAAAAATAATAATGTGGATGATAGTGAGTGAGAGTGGGCATTGAGTGGACTTTCCCTCCTAAAGCAGAGAATTCATGTTGGTTAGGAGGAGTAAAAGAGAATACCAATGAATTAAAGAAAATCTATTTATGATTTGGAAGGTTAACATGTGGGACAGCAAATGATCAATGAATTAATTTTGGGAATGGACCTTGTATAAATAAGGTACTTATTCTGCAGCTAATTTGAGTAGTAGAAATAAACTAGTTGGTCCATGACAGTACAATTTATTATGGGGATCATTAAGGAATTATGCTCATACAAGCCATTCTCTCTGATTACCATCATTTTCCATAGCCATTTTTATTATCAATATAGGCCTTAGGGGCTGCATAAAATTTATAATATGGCAGGCATTAGAAAAAAAAATGAGTTTTATTAGGCATCTTCTTAAGGTTTTTTAATAGCAATGACTGAATATAACAGATATTTTAACTAATGGTGGTTAGGCCAATTGTGTAAATTATAATATATAAAACACTACTTGGGGAGGGAAAGGCGATATTAAGGAATACTTAGGTGGGTGGGAAATCTACTCAGACCTGGAGAAGCCAGCTAAAACAGAAAATATGTGGTGAGGGAGCAAGTTCATTTCAAAGTAATTTTCTTTATGATGATATCATGAAACTGTTTTAACTTAATTTAATTTTAATTTAATTTTATCTAATCTCATAAAATTAGATAGATGCCTTCAGTATATTACAATAAAATACGTGCAAGATAGATAGGAGTCTTGCAGGTAAGAAGTCTTCAGTATACTGTAATGAAAAAAGTTTAAGGTGGATTTTGCATTACATATGGTATAAATAAGAATTTGAGGTTTGGAGAAATCTTGGTAAGACTCTTCCCCTTCAGCAGTTTCTATTTTTACAAGATGAGAAATAAGTGCATCATGAGATGACCCTTATTATCCTAGAAAGAAGGATATAGACTAAATATAAACCTATATTTAGGTATTTTCAAATGCCTTTGCATTTGTATTCCTTTGCTAACCTAATCCTTGAAATGTAAAGAGATTTTGGAATAGAGGATTTTGAATCTAGAAGTTATGGATTCAAATCCCAGCTTTTCCAATGATTACCAATATGATCTTGAATACTTTGCCTAACCTTTCTGAACCATTGGGTACCTACATTATAAATCAGAATAAAAATACTGCATATAGGATTGTTGTGAGGATGAAATAAAACTAATAGATTGCATATATAAACTGTTTAGCACAATGTTTTGCATCTCAAAATAGTTGTGATATTAACTTACATAGTTATCACTGTTAATATTTTTGGTATTAAAATGATCAGTTTACTATACTGGAAATTGATGGCTTTAATCAGACCTATGGTTGGGTCCCAGAAAAGCTGCTAATAAGAAGCTTTACTTTCTTACTTATAAATGACCATACTATAATGACAGTAATGTCTTCTTTGCCAAAATTAAAAATTATGGGTAGCTCAAAAGGTATTATCTATGCAAACCACAAACTATAGAGTACATACACAAATGAGAGCAAATTAAGTATTAAGGTCATTGCTTCCACTGAATGCAATATTAATATTATATATTCTATAGCACAAGGGAAAAAGTATGTATCTGACACACACACACATAGTACAAACTTTGAAGTTTGTACTAACATGGAATCTTAGTGATATGAAGGAGAATACTGAAATTCTAGTATTTATTACATAATCCACTCAAATTTAAAACATGATCCTCTACTGAGAAAATGAAAACATAAATAGAATATTTCCACTACTAGAGCACAAAGTGGAGACAAAAAATTTACTAATAACTCTCTAACAAAGATTAATATGAGAGCAGAGCAAACATATCTTAAAAATAATCACAAAACTGGGATGCAGTTAAAGAAAAGACAAAATTCTCTAAATTGGGAGCATTTCATTGATTTTTAGAAAAATGTGAAGAGTTCATTTTGTAATTTTCACTAGAATTGTTAAGAATCTGGAGATTACAAGGTGATAAACATTGCTGCTTTAAGATAAATCACAGCAACTCATATTACGTTGAGAAGTAGATAGCCTTATTGTTACTAGATCTTAGTGGGAAAGCTTTCAGCTTAGCTTTACACCATTGTGAATGATGTTAACCATGGGTTACCTATCCTTTAATAAGCTGAGGTACCCTCCATTCATCTCCAGTTTTTTAAGGGCTTTTTTTTTAAAAAATCAGATATGTATGTATAATCTTACCAAATGATTTTTCAGAATCTAGTAATATAATCATAAGATTTTTATGTTTCCTTTTGTTGACATGGTGGAGTATGTTTTTTGATTTTTGGATAATGAACCATCCTGTGTCTCTGGAATATATTCTACCTGGTCATGAACCTTTCAATATATTGTTGAACCTTTTAACATATTGATTTAAGTTTCCTAAGATTTTGTTGAGGATTTTTGCAAGTATGTTCATCAGGGAAACTGGTTGGTGGTTTTGTTGCAGAATTTTTGCCAAGTTTTGGTATTAGGGTAATCATGAAATGTGTTTGGAATTGTTTCCTTGTTCCCTGTTACTTAAAAGAGTTTAAGATCGATAGATAATAATTTAACTTTGAAGACTTGGTAGAATTTACTAGTGAAACTATTTGGTACTGAACTTTTGTGGGTTTTTTTTGGAGATATTTAATTGTTGTTTAAATTTCCTTGCTTGAAATTGGTCTGTTCAGGTTTTCTTCCCAGTTCAGTTTCAGATGGTTGTTTATTTCTAAGACTTTGTCCACCTCTTCCAGGTTATTCAACTTATTAATATACAATAGTTCATCATAATCTCTTTTTTGGTGAGTGGTCTTCTCATTGACACAGATATAAGAGCTCCTTTGAATATTTTGTGTCTGATAGGAAGAAAAGATTTTCCAAGTCTTTGTGGTTGATTTCTAGAGATTTTTTTCTCTCTCCGTGGTTAATACTCCCTTGAAGACACAAGATAGCATGTGCTGTACTTTTCCATTTCCCAATTTTTTGACTTGCTAGTTGTTTTACATGCTCTAAGGGCACAGAACTTCCACTTTTCCATTTAATGGTGCTGCCTGTCAGAAGAATTAATCTGCAGTAGCTGCATCTGGGCATAAGGGAGAGGTCTGGTTGGTGTCCAGTTACTCGTGAAAGTGGTGTGTTTGGGTAGCTCTTGCCCTGGTACCATTGATAGTTCTCTTTGGGTTCCCAGACACATTTCTCTGTAGTCTGCTGAATGGGCTTTCAGTGCCATTTCCTGGCATTACCTCAAAGCCTGAGACAGTGGGGAAAGGGCAATCCCTTTCTGAATATTGTCTTCGTCACTAGGGACCCTGCTCACCTGTCTCATATAGCATCTTCGAACATATCACCCTGAAGTTAGGCATGTACTTCCACATGCTCTCTATTATCCATGTTATCATGCACAAGAGTGTGGTTTGCTGCCCTGGCCATAGTTCTGAGGCACTAGTCTCTCCACCCACCTTTTGTTGTAATCAGGACTGTCTCTGATAATCAGAAAGTGTCTAGTTCTACTCCCAAGTCATGGGGTGGGCTGAGTTCAGTATTTTTCTGAACTATTTTACATTATCCTCTCTAGAAATAGGTGGGGAACCTACTCTGATGCCATCTGCTCAACAACTTCTTGTAGCCCCCCTTGAGAGGCCACTGGAAAGCTAGGCAAAGGTCAGGGCCAGTGACATCTCTGCTACACCTCCCCAACTGGATCCTTCTGGCAGCGTCTCTGGAGGAGGCCACTCAAGTGGCTATGGCTACCAAAGTCACTCAACAGGTTGCAGTCAGCTCTCTAATGTTCACTAATTTAATGTTCATGCCTACCCTTGGCGATAAGCTGAATAAAAATGATGTTTCCTCAACATGTCAAATGAAAGAGATGGGATTTAAACAGTCTCCTCTCGTATCTGGTATCTTTTGATTTTTAAGAGCAATGACTTGTGTTAGAGGAAACACAATTTTAAGAAATTACTATAAGCAAACTTTGAGAAGTTAAAATAGATTTTATCTGTTCATAATAAGTCTACATAATTCCTTGTTGATTTTCTTGGTCTTTATCACTCTGGAATTCCAGATCATGAATAAGCTGTGAGAAGATGTGGAGGAGGGTAGATAATCAAATGGGCAATATTTCCAACATTATTTGTCCAAACATAGTTAAAGTTATTGACTAAAAAAAATCTGGACAAAGATTGGACATAAAATGATCTTGGTGTTGAGATTTGTGCACAGTATGACTCTACCACTCCCACAGTTATATGCATACATGAAATGGAATTTGACAGAATAGGATTATATATGACTTTTATGCTTGATTATCAAATAACATTCACTACTTTGTAATAATTATGCTTATCTGATATATTTCATTGCAAAGCCCCTTCAAGTGGCAATACATAACGGTATTTTGAAAGGGTAAATTCCTAACAGGAGTTCAAAAGGGGAAGTCATATAACTATTAGCTGAATATAAAGCTTTAGTTAGCATTGGAGATTAGGACAAAGTAGTTCTGACTTCTGCCTTTGAGGTTGAATGTTTAGAATGTTTATAAGAGAGATCAATTGACATTTTATTTGGACAAAGTAAAATAAAACAACAATAAAAAAATAAAGGCAAATGGATGTACTGGTCTTTATAATTCTAGAATAAACATCAGTCCCTGGAAGACAGTTTTGAAGAATGGATAAAGAAAAAATATACCTTCAGATAGGAGATGGGAAGGGTGTTCAAGCTTTCAACTAGTTAAAGTTGTAAACAGTGTGGGTGTGAAAAAGCAGTAAAGAACAACTAGACCCTGTGAAGTTTCAACAAGAGGAGTGGGTGTATAACAAATCATAAAAATGCAAGCTACAGTTACAAAAATAGAGAGGCATGTGTATACATGCGCTGGAGAGCTAATCTGCAGTCTTGTGCAGAATGATCAAAAACCACACTAATTTATTTAACAAAAATGAAATGTCACCTAAATGCTCTACAACAACATTTGTATGAAAACAAAAAAGAACAAAATCCACAGTCCAGGATGTAAATTCCATGTCAAATGTATCCCATGAGCTTTCCCAGTGAACAGATCTCCCCCTGGGATTAAAGGAATACCCTTGCTGGGACTGAAAGCATAAATGGGCAATGCTGTTCAGTGGAAAGTGTGCTCCCACAGAGAGGTGTGCACATCTTCCTTATACACATGCTGAATGCAAAGAGCAAGGCTCTGGAGGATTAGGAAAATCAGCAGTCCTGGAGTAGCAGCCCCTTCAGCTGGCACAGGCTGGATCTAGTGCTCCCTCTTCACAGGAGGGATATAAATGTTCTGCCTGTGAAGGGGTCTGACAATACCCACTTCTCTCTTCTCTGTCTAGCCTTTCCTGGCTCCAGTTCTGCCTGGTCTCCAATTGTTTATGTAGCATTAGATTTTCTTGTGTTTATAATTCCCAGAAGGAGAATAGAGTTCTTTTCCAGAAAGATAATGTTTAGGTTATTTACTCTTTTATGTTAAAGAATATCAAATAAGATTGCAATAGCAGCTCCTTAAAAAATGATTACATGTAAATAAAAAATTGAAAACTGATACTTAAAATCATTATTTTACATTTAGGGTCACAAGGATGATGTATTACTAATAAATCAAAATGGCAACTATTCAGAGTAAAAAAATTAAATCTAGCTACATATGGAATAAGGATAACAAAATCAAGTAGCAGGTAAGAGAGGAAATTCTGATCTAACTGGTTGCAAATACTCAACTATATTCCTAAGATATACTATTTATGAAATGACTTCAAAGAACAAAGAAATTTTCAAGATAACAGAAAAACTTGGAGAACTTCCTAGATGAGATATTCTTTCATTTGCTGACATATAATCTATATATACACACAAATATACTAGGGAAAGTTAAATTCACATTTTTGACCACAAATAAAAATATTTTAAAAATGAGTACCAATGCTTAAGTGTGTTCTGAGCCAGGGTACATGCTATCTGGAAATAAAATACAATATTTTAAAGAAATATAAGGACCTACTCCTATTAAAACTTAAGGCTTCTTTTACTATTCTACATGATTTTCTTTCTAAAAATTTTCTTACCTGGGCTGATTGTTCATCTTTTCATGTTTTCCGCTGAAGTTCAAAGAACAAAGGTTTTTTGATTTTGAGTGTGAAGAGTCTGATTCCAAATGTGCCTGAGTTTGTTCTCTCACACGATCATGAAGAGTTGCTTCCTTTTTTAAGTTCATGTCCGAATATGGACATCCAAAAGCACTGGTTTGTATAAAAATGAGAGCACAGGTGTCAGTTTATAGTTATAAATCAGAATCTCCTGCTATTGGAACAGATTTACATTCAATAATTAAAAACTAAATAGAGACATACCTCTCTCACTGTGCACACTCAAATAAGTTTCTTTTCATAGTGCCCTTTGAGAAAATCTCAGGTTCTAGACCCTAGACACTGATCAGTATGGTACTGCAAATAGTTTCATAGGTATACATGATTTTTACAATTTTGGAAACTTAATCTAAGAATAACATTAACATGTGCTTTCAATAGAGCAATGAAAATATTATATAAAGATTGAATCAAAGTTTTATTCCTTTCATATTTTTCCCCTGGCTTGAATACCTACATCAAAAAAAAAAACCATGTCTAAGTACAATAAAATTACTTCCAGTATCAGAAAACAGTATATTTTCATTTCTTACGATTCATGTACCCAGAGATACTGTATCTGGAGCTCTGCTTAACCTTCCTGAAAGAAAGTTTTGTGTTCAAATATGAAGAATCACTGTCAGGGCTTAATCCCGAGTTCTGCATATTGTTGGAACTAACAATATGATCTGGTTGTTTCTATGTTGATCAGTTATCTCTTTTAGTTTTCTGTCCCCATATCACTATCTCCAAGGAGCTCCCAAACCTCCTTTGCTGCTAGGGATGAGGATGAGGTAGTCACTGTTGGAGAAAGAGCCAAGAAATCATCCTCATACAACCAAGACATCTCATGCCTGAGCTTCAGTTTTTTTCCAGTGAAATGGGAAAATAAGATCCAATTCATAAGAGCTGTTGTGACCATGAGAACTAACACACACACACACACACACACACACACACACACACACCCTATACCCTGTCCTTGTCTCCATTAAATGGAAGTTGCTATCATTATCACAGTGTTTTCATCCTCTAAATCTAAGTGAGCACAGCCAAATGCATCAATAACTAGGCATTTGGCTCTTTTTCAGGAATTTAATTTCTATTTGCTGTAAACTTCTTGATAAATCAAATATAAATTCTTTCTGAATATGTAAAAGAGAAGTTTTCTTTTGTGATTTTAAGGTCACGATAAAATCAGGGACTAGTATAGTATTCTCTCCATTTTAAAGCAGATGGAGCTCCAGGGAGGCTCTGTCCTAATCTAACCTTGGGGGACTTTAATATCAACCCATATCTGGACAGGAGTTTTCAGAACTGGGGTGTGGTGATTAGGCTGACAGCAATCTGGCCAACATGGCAGGGTGAGTTTGCATTGGCATCATGATTGATAAGCAGCCTTGCCACAAACAGGAATGCCCCTTTACATGTGTGTTCTGTGATTTATAATAACTATATAATTGATTTCCTGGCTTATTCATTTACAGATTCAATAACTCATGAGCTGAAAATCTGGCACATGTTATACAATTTGGAAAATTTTAAGTTTAGTAAAAAAGTTAAGAAATATCTACCAATAAATACAATTTATAGTAAGAACAAAAAGCAACCCATGTTGAGTGTATACCACACTCACGTAAAACACAATTCATGGTGTTTTATATATATCATTTCTAATATCTATTAAAATACCTAAAGATACTATTAATACATTTATTTTACAGATAAGAAAACAGATCAAGGGCCTCCCTGGTGACATAAGGGGTTAAGTCGCAGCACTGTGAAGCATCTGCAGCCACTGCAGCCCGAGTTAGATCCCTGGCCAGAGAGGGGACCCACGTGGCACAGCAGACCTCCCTGTCTTACCTGCTGCTCCCCTCAGCAGTGTGTTTCAGTCCATCTGCCTGTTCTGCTCCCCACATTCTCTCTGGTGAATCATCTCACACCCCTTCCCCCAACCCACACATCTGGCCTGCATCCTAGCACCCCAGCTCTTGTATGCATAAATAAATAAACTAATTAATTAATTAAAAAAAGTTTCACAGAGGATAAGCAACTTTCTTTGGAAGCCCCCAAACTGATCACTTAATTATTAGTACCCATCAGGTGGGAAAAATATTTTACATCATCAAAAAGTAAACATGATGGGAACTATGATATAATTTTGGTACAAAGAGAAGCAGGTATTTACAGGGCATAGTGATACTTGGTTTGTCAGGATTAATGGCAGCTGTAAACATGTCAGCATAAGCTAGAGTGGGCACGGAATGAAGATGTGACAAACTACCATTTTCATAACAATGAAGTAGAAGGCTTCTTTTCAACCCACAACATATAAGGGTCAAGGGGGATCTTTAAAAAGAACTTTCTACAGATAAAGGTTGAGAGACAGGCTAACCAGAGGAGGGAATTTGGAAATGTTTATTACAAGCATAGTTGAGTTCTCCTTAAGACACTATTATTTAGCAGCTTTGCTAGTTAAGAATACTTGAAAGTTTTTTAACACTATTGTGGTCTTGAATTTTCATAAGTTTAAATCACTTGCTGCAGTGAAACATTTATGTTAAAGTGGTGGCATCCCAAATTTTGGTCTGTGTTCCTATAAATGCCAACCCTCACTCGTGTACGCGCACGCACATGATTCTGCATGACTCTATACATACGGGGAAAATATCTACAGATGTGGCTTTGCTGGGTCTGAAAAAAGCCATTTTGAAATGACTTTTGATTTGACCAAATAGTGGGCAAAAACAGTTCTAAAGACATAATCTCTTTCAACGACTACAGATATAAGCTACAAAATCTTAAAGATCTATTTATCAAGGTAAAACGTCAGTGTCTGACTGAAAGGGAAGTGGTGTATTCAAATTCCAGCTCATTATGGATGAAGATAAGCAGGAGTGAAAGTGCAGACTGCCAGGGCAGCACCTAGCAGCAGAGCCCGCTGGGGGCCTGGGTTCTTTGGACCATGCATATCATTCCACCAATCCTTCTTTTTTTATTATTATTGATTATATTTGACATCATTTGTAGTTTCCAGGGAGTACCCACCACCATTTCACCCGTGCACCATCACCTCAGTTCCTTGTGTACCCTCTGGCCTCTTCCCCGTCTTTGCCCTTCCCTCCCCACCATGGTCCCTTTGGTTTATCCTGGCTTTTTGGTCTTGTTGAGTTTTTTTATTTGCTTTTGGTTATAATTGCCCAATTCCTTGAGCTTATTCTTTGTTGTTGTTGTTGTTCTTTCATATTCCTCCTAATAGTGAAGCCATCACCAATCCTTCTTAAGTTGATTTGTGTTCACTGGTAGCTTAGCAAGAAGGAAAAGAGAGCAGAAACTATTGGGTTGACCCATGTGAAACTGCAGTTTTTTATATTCAATGATAGTCAAACGTCAGAAATTGCATATGTTTCAACAGAATAATTTATTGAAAATGTCAACTCCAACGGTAAGGCAGAAGAACAGACTGTACATGTTTCAGAAGGAAATGCTTTGGATAGGTGCAGGCAGGCTTTTAAAGGGACTTTTTACACATCCAAAACCGAGATCTTAGTGAATTTACTTCATAAATAGAAGAAAACATAAAAGTGACTTTAATTTACAATACCAGATTTGCTTTTTTCATGCTATTTAATTATAATTTTCAACATATGGGAATAAATAGGTAAGTAAACTGTTCAAGAATAATTTTTTTTTTCCTTAAAAAAACTGTTCTGTAGTGTTTTGAAGAGCAGCATTCTTGTGTACTGTTCTGCCTTGGATTTGTAATGGGAACAGTTACTAGTCTTGGGTCGCTGATGTTGAATCACTGCATTTTGTGTTAGGCCCAGGACGGTCCTCAGCCTGAGTTCTTCTTCCTTTCATAGCTAAGCTACCTCATTCCACAGGTTGAGTCTCCCCATAATCCCCAGGATCAATCCAAATCTGAGGTTGGAGGTAATTCTCTAAACCCCCTTGATCATTTTGAAGTCCAGTCTGACCCGGAAGCAGTGTCTGCTTCTAGTAATACCTGTTTTGAGACTTTATTCATGAATCCCAGACAGTCGTAAGGACTCTAGGTCCTCTGGCTTGGCATCTGCCTTGTTCCTAAATGCTTTGCCTGCTGCCATGTCTAGAATTCATGGGCCTCCTGGGATGGAAGACCTGCATTTCTATTTTGTTCTTGCCATCCCCTTTCTAAGAAAAGATCTCTGCCTCTAATTCCAACCTAGGAAGTTTGGACCCACCTCCCAGTTATCTCCTGGCCAGTCTTCTGTGTGCTTCTTACCTTGAATTATTCCCTATTACTGTAACTTGCCCACTAATTGGTTGGTATCCCTTCCCTCATCTTACTCCCGATTCCAAGAGACTAGGTGATGACCACTGACTGCCAACCCCCTTGGATACTAGGTTCTACTCATCCAACTATATAATCATTCTATATCAGCAATGTGTTTATTTTCTCATGCTCAGGCAGAAAATTTGGTTCCTGCTTCTCTCTAACTAACATGGGCCACCTTGTGTAAAAGAACCCAGACGGCTTGGGCCGTGAAGTTATAACTAAGGTATCACAACTATCTAATGGTAGCATCCCAATCAGTGTGCGGCCAAAGCCTTAGTCAGGGTTGCTGGAGGGGTGTGGTGCACCAGAGTCCCAGGCTAGGACTTCCAGCTTGAGACAGTGTCCTCTAAATCCCCACTCTAAATACTCTCTCATTCCCAATTACTATCATTGTCTCTCTGTGGAATGACATTAAAAAGGTAGGGAAACATAGATTTAAGTAAAATGGCAAGGATGAAATATCCCCTTGAGTGCTGTACTTCAAAATAGAAAAAAAAAAAAATAGAAGTCAGCAGTATTTCAGGAAGAATGTCAAGCTGTTGACAATCTTTCTCCAGATGCTGAAAAGAGAAACTGCCAAAACTAGGCAGGTAGCTCCCAGGCAGGGCCCTGATGAGGGACTATGCCTTTAGGTAGCCCAGGAATTAGAGAGAGAATCAGACTTGAAAGAGTTCTTTTCTTTTTTTTTTTTTAATTAAAATATTTTAAAATTTACATATACTTGCCATTAATTGTAATCCCCATGTATTCCCCATCACCATCTCACCAGTGCACCATCACCTCAGTCCCTCGTGTTCCCATCCTCCCTCAACCCTCCTCCTCCCCTCCCCACCAGGTGTCCCCAGTCTTTCTAATGCAAGCGCCCTGATGAAAACTCTTTTACATTTTGGACTCAATTATTTTGTTAGCCATTTATATTTTTCCCCAAGAACTAAGTAAGAGAGTACCAAAAAATCGTACCTGAACTGGTCTCTTTCTGCCTTCAAAAGACAAAGACTTGTCAGAGTGGGCAGAGACATCTTATTTGGAAGTGTTCATGGAATAGAATGGGGATTTACTTCTCAAACCAAAGAGCAGTGAGAAAACACTGAATGGTTGCCTCTGTCAGACAGTAACAGAGGGTGATGAGAAAGCGGGTCAGCTAGGAGATGGGCAGGAACGAGACAAGTAATGTTGCCACCTTGCAACTGACCTCAGGTCTTTATGACAATAAGAGACCCATCTTGTTAGCAGGTGCCTTTTGCCTACTTTATACCTCAGTCCCATCCTGGGTTGTTCCCCAAGAGATTCACTGTCCTTAGTACCCTTTAACTTTATGAAAATAATCCACTCCTTTCAGTCTTTAATATGCAAGTAGTCCAAACGTTCACAGTAAATGAATGTTGTATGACCATTTTTTGTTCTTAGGAAATAGTGATTTCTTGGCCAAGTGGCACTGAAAGTATGATAAATACTGTAACACAGATTATGGAAATTATAGAATATCTAAAATATTTTTACAGAAACATTTAAAAATGAACATATGCTTTAAATTATTGCTGATTTTACTTCTACGAGGATTAAGAGTAAATGCAAATGATATATGTTGAAATACAGACCAGGAAGGAATCACCAGCATAGTTTTTTAATGTCTACTGAGGATGTAACAGTTTCTACTATATTGTTTACAAATACGGAGATGGACAAAATGAAATTGGTGTCTCAGGGTCATATTCCTTCTATATTTATTGCTTCATATTCCTGTGGCATTAAAATGAGATTGTCTAAGATATGAGATGTGTGATTTTTTTTCTGATTTTGTCTTTTGTACATAAAATAGCTATTACTTTCACGTGTCACTAAAATTAAGGGAAAAAGTAAAATATTAAAAGCAGAAGTTTCAGAAAATCCATGAATTCAAAGAGTTGGATAAAATAAATTTGGTTTAAAAAAATACATTTTTCTGGGTTAATTCAGCCAGGAAAATCATATGAGATATGATGAGCTCACTAAAATGGCCAATTACTCAAATTAAGCATTGTAATCAGTTTAGTACAGTGGTAAAAAGCAGGGATTTAAAAATTAGAGAAAACTGTATTAAAATTTCCAGCACCATAATCTTGAGTAATTCACGTAAACTCTTGTTTTTCATTTCCTCATCTATTAAATGGTGATTTTTGAGTGTGTGTGTGAAAACTGAATGAGATAATTCATACTGGGTACTAGTATAGTAACAAGTACAAATGAATGTTCGTGAGTTTTTAATGTTAAAAAAGGCAGTAGTCTGATAGAAAATATAATACTAGTGATATTTTTATTGGACTATATTTTTCAGTTGTAGAATTTTTTTTGGTTCTTTTTTTAACCACTTTATGACTGTCTTGTTTTTTTAGTGATAAGAACATTTAACATAAAATCTACCCTTTAAGCAGCTTTCAAGTATACATTGAGTATTGTTAGCATGTAGCACTCTGCTATAGAGTAGATCTTCAGGATTTGTTTCTCTTGCATAACTGAGAATTTGTGCCCTTTTAACAACTCCCTGTTTGCTCTTTCCCCCAACCCTTGGCATCCACCATTTTACTCTGTGCTTGAATGAGTCTGATTCTTTTAGATTTCACATATAATTGATAGTCACACATTACTTTTATTTCTGTGTCAATTTACCTCATGTAGTATAATGACTTTCTAATACATCCATATTATCATAAATGGCAGGATTTCCTTATTTTAAGGCTGAATATATTATATGTATATACCACCTTTTATTCATTCATTCATCTATCAACAGACACTTAAGCTGTTTTCATGTCTTGGCTATTGGGAATAATGCTATGATGAACATCAAGGCACAGGCACATCTTTAGAATTCTGATTGAAACTTATAGATATATAGGTCCATAGAGGAATTTCTGGACCATAATTTTTAAGGAATCCTCCACACTCTTTTCCACAATGGTTGTACAATAATGCATTCCCATCAACAGTGTACAAGGGTTGCTTTTTCTCCACATCCTTGTCAACACTTTATTTTTATCTAAATTATCTTTACCTTTTCTAAAAAACAGTAGGCATCCTAACAGGTTTAAGGTGATATCTTATTGTAGTTTTGATTTGCAAATCTCCTGATGACTAGTGATATTGATACCTTTCCATGTATCCACTGGAAACTTACATGTTTATTTAGAGAACTATGTACTCAGACACCTTATTCATTTTTTAAAATCAGATCATTTGTTTTATTGACACTTGAGCTATACAAGTTTCAAGATATTTTGGATACTAACCCCTTATGAGATGTAATGCTCACAATTATTTTCTCCAGTTCTATAGGTTGCCTTCCATTTTGTTTGTCACTATAAGCAGCTTTTATTCTGCTTATTCATTCTTGCTTTTGTTCTCTGGGTTTTTGGTATTGTATCCAAAATATCATTGCCCAAGACCAATGTCAAGGAGTAGATTTTATCCTACTTTTTCTTCTAGAAACTTCAGGTCTTATGTTTATGTCTTTAACCCAGTTTTAATTGATTTCTGTGAATTTGTAAAAGGAGTCCAGTTTTATTCTTCTACATGTGGGTATCCAGAAAGGTATTTATCCAATACCTTTCACCAAAAACACTGTTCTTCTTTTCCTATTGCTATTCTTGTACACATCAGTTGACCTTGTATTGTGAGATTATTTCATGGTTTTATTCTTTCCCATGGTCCATGTACTTGATGTCAATATCACACTTTATAATTATAGTTTTGTAGTATAATTTGAAATCAGAAAGCGTGATGTCTCCAGTTTTGTTAGTTTTTGTTCAAGATTGCTTGGCTATTGAGTTTTTCAGTTCTAAATGAATTTTAGGATTGTTTTTTGTTATGAACAATGATATTGGAATTTTTATAGGGATTACACTGAATTTATAGACAACTTTGGGCAGTACTGATGTTTTAGTACTAAATCATCCAATCATGTACATGGGATATTTTCCCCTTTATTTTTGTCTTCTTTAACCAATGTTTTATAGTTTTCAATGTATAGGCCTTTCATTTCCTTGGCTAAATTTATTGCTTAAGTATCTTGTTCCTTTAGCTAGTATCATGAGATTGTTTTTCTTTCTTTCTTTTTTAAAGATTTATTTATTTATGCATACAAGAGCTAGGGTACAGATGAGAGGTGTGTGTATGGGGAGGGTAAAAAGATTCACCAGAGACAGAGAATGGAGCAGAACAGGCAGATCCACTGAAATACACTGCTGAGAGGAGCAGCAGGCAAGGCAGGAGAGCTCTGCTGTGCCATGTGGGTCACCTCCCTGGCTGGGGCTTCAACTCCGTGCTGCAGTGGCTGTGGATGCTTCATAGTGTGGTGCTTAACCTTTTGCACCACCAGGGAGGCCCTGAGATTGTTTTTCTTAGTCTCATTTTCAGATAGTTCATTTAAATGTGCAGAAACACAACTGATTTTTGTACATACATTTTTTATTTATTTATTTTTTTATTAAAATATTTTAAAATTTACATATACTTGCCATTAATTGTAACCCCCATGTATTCCCCATCACCAGCTCACCAGTGCACCATCACCTCAGTCCCTCGTGTTCCCATCTTCCCTCAATCCTCCCCCTCCCCTCCCCACCAGGTGTCCCCAGTCTGTCCTTGTGTCCTCATTTTTGGTTTCTGTGTCTTTATTGCTGTTATTGTTATTATTATTATTGTTCTTATTCCTTTCCTTGATCCTCATTTGGTTCCCTTATGTTCCTCCTAAGGGAGGAACCATCTGGTACATAAATTTTTAGCCTTAAATTTTACTGAACTCACTTATTAGTTCTAAGAGATTTTCAGTGATCTTCTCAACTAGAGTAACAGATTTTCATGTCATCTGCAAAGAAGCAAAGAATTAACTTTACTACTTCCTCTACCCTCTACTTCCTTCTGACACTGGAAGTCTTTTTTTTTTTTTGTCCCATGTCTAACGGCTCAAGGAAGACTTCAAGTACTACGTTAAAGAGAAGTAGCAAGAGTAGTAAGCTGGGCATCCTTGTCTTAGAGGAAGATCTTAGAGGAAAAGTTAGGTTTCCATCATTGAATTTATGTTAGCTGTGGGGTTACCATATAAGGCCCTTATTATATCGATATAGTCCTATTATACTTCACTTGTTGAAAGTTTTTAAAATGAAAAAAGTTGAATTTTGTCAAATGCTCTTTTCTGCATCTATTATAACCAGATAGATTTTATACTTCATTTTGTTAATGTGATACATCACATTTAATGATTTGTATAGGTTGACCATTTTTTACATTTCAGAGATAAATTCCAATTAATCATTCTATTTATCAGCTGCTGACCTTGCTTTGCTAACATTTTGTTAAGGATTTTATTATCCATGCTCATGAGGGATATTAGTCTGTACATTTCTTTTCAAATAATATCCCTGTTTGACTTTGGGCTTTAAGGTAATGGTACTCTCATAAAATGAGTTTTGAGGTGTCTCAGCCTCTTCTCCTTTTTGGAAGTTTGAAGAAAACTGGTGTTAATTCTTTAAATGTTCAGTATAATCGACTAGTGATGCTACTATCTGTTCTACGGCTTTCTTATTTAAGAAGTTTGTGATTGCTGATTCATTTTCAATTCTTATTCATTTGTTCATATTTTGTATTTGTTCATGACTAAGACTTGGTAAGTTGCATATTTCCAGGAATTTGTTCATATTTCTAGATAATCCCATTTGCTGGTATATAAATAATTATTTATAGTAATCTCTTAAGATCATTTATATTTTTCTGATTTCAGTTACAATGTCTCCTGTTTCATTTATTATGTCATTTGAGTTCATCTTTTTCTTAGTTTCATGAAAGGTATGTCAATTTTATTTATCGATATAAAAAGAAATTCAGCTTCAGCTACCTTTTCTATCATCTTTCTGGTCTACTTCATTTACTTCTACTCTAATCTGTTATTTCCTTCATACTATTAATTTTGATCTTATTTTGTTTTTCCTTTTAAGTTGCTTTAAATGTAATGTTAGGTTGTTTATTTTATTTTTTTTCTTTTTTCTTAGGTACTTACTAATAAAAACATTCCTTTTTAGAACTGTATTGTCTGGATCCCATAAGTGTGGTGTATTGTGTTTTGAATTTGTTTGTTTCAACATATTCATTTTTTAAAATTTTCCTTTTAATGTCATTTTAAAACTAATAGGTATTCAGAAGTGTGTGGATGTAGCAATTTTTCTGTCTGGATGCTCTACATTTTTTTTGAAAGTGGGATATTGACACCTCCTACTTTTGTACAGCTTTCTATCTATCCCTTCAGTTCTGTTAATATTTTCTCTGTGTATATAGGTTCCCTGATATTGGCTGTGTATATATTTAATATTGTTAATAAAGTAACTCCCCTATCATTACATACACTTTTTGTTGTCTCTGGTGACAGTTTTGAAGCAAAGTCCATTTTATCTGACATTGATGGTAACCATTTGAATGAAATAAATATTCCATTCATTTATTTTTGCCTACACATATCCTTAAAGCTGAGCTGAGTTTCTTGTAGGCAGCATCCACTTGAAGCGTGTCCTTTTATTCTATTCAGGCTCTCCGTCTTTTGATTGTCAAACTTAATCCATTTATATTTAAATTATTGATAGGCAAGGATTCCCTTATGTTATCTTACTGATTTCTGTTTGGTAGTTTCTTTACTATTTTCTTGTTCTCTTTTGTCTTCCTTTATGATCAGATTTTTTTTTTTTTTTGGTAATGGCAAGCTTTGATTCCTTTCTCTTTCTCTTTTGTGTATCTTCTATAGTATTTTTTTGTGTGTGTGCTTACCATGAGGCTTACATAAGACATCTTACAGTTACAACAGTCTATTTTAAGCAAACAACTCCCAAGCATAAAAAAATTCTACATTTTTACCTGTACTCCCCCAAGTGTTTCTTACTGATGTCACAATTTGTATCTTTAGATACTGTGCAGTCACCACAGTTATTTTTAAACTTTTTTCTTTTAACATTTTTAAGAGAATTATATGTGTTTGACACACTATAGTTAAAAATATTAAAGTATTCTGAAAAGTAGGTCTACTCTGTTCTTTGGGAGGCAGAAATATTCCCTAATGATCCTTTTAATGTTAGGAAATTTGGTTGAAGTTTCCTTCTTGGGACAACCCGTTCTTCACACACATAAGATCTATCTATCTATCTATCTATCTATCTATCTATCTATCTATCTATCTATCTATCTACCTACCTACCTGCCTACCTACCAGCTACCTAATTTTTGACTTATGAATATTATTTGAATTATTGCCGAACAGTAATTGAGGCATAAATCTCAGTAAAAATACTTGAATAGCTCAAGTCAGATAATATTTGCTCTCAACAACTCATCTGACTCGCTTAGGCAATGTCTCCAAAGTCAGTGCATGTTGGCTCTTCTATGTCTAATACCCCTATCTAGCCATCCAAGACTGAATCCTTTCACTTGTAAAGACAGATGCCTCTGCCTTTACAGAAAAAATAATCAAAGCTTTCTCACTTTGGCATCTATAACAGTTGTCCAGATCAAAAACCAAAAGTCCAACTGCAGAGGTGAAGAACTAGTCCTACAGAAAATTTAACTCCCATCACAATTTAGCTTACTGAACTCCTGATGTGATTTTTAAAAAATGTTTGTATTTTTGAACTAATAATATTGGAGTGCATGCCAAGTATCTGAACTTGCAGCTGGTGAACACATAAATGGATAAAAATTGAATGCAATTTCCATTTATTTTTATTTTAGTCAAGATGTGAGCACAGTCATTTCATTAATGTATTTTCTAATACCACAACATCAAATCTAACATGTGACATTCACTTGGCATGCTTTAGGAAGAAGATACACTTTAACTGTGTGTACAAAAATGTTATCTGCACTATTCTGTCAAAGGCAGTATTTTCAGTAAACTAGGCTTGGAAGGAAAAACTGCATCAATAGTGAATATTTAAGTGTATGTGAGTGTGTGTACTCTCATTCCTAAAAGTAATATAGAGGATGGTCACTAGAAACTTCCAAGGTATAAATTTTCTCAAGAAATGTAATAGCATTCTAAGTATTACACTAATAGCAATTAAAATTTTATGCTGAAAAAAGCCTAATGGAGTAAGTAATTTGTATAATTTATGCATGGAGAAGATCTGATGAATAGAACCTGCAGTTTAAAAACATCTCAGAGAATACTATTTACACAGTTAGCACTACGCAGTATATTAAACAAATAAAGTGATTAACATGCTACAGTATTAATTCAATCAAAGCAATTACAGTGATAAGTCTGTGTTTCTATTATTATATTGTTATTACTATATACAAGCTGTTTTCATGCTTTTACTTTTAATATTTTGGTTAGTGGTATGACTGTGTGAAGATCAATTTTTATAGTTTAAATAAGTGCAGTATTAATTTTAAATATTCTAGTTTGAAATACATCTAATTCCTGCAATGTTCACTAAGGTATGTTTTTTCTCCTTTTATAAATACGCATTTTTTAAAAACAAACTTTCACTCATAAGTAAAAACATTTTTCAGGATAGCTGGCCAAAGGCATCTAGAACATAATTCAATTAAAAAATGTGTCAAGTATAAACATTAAAAACCATCCATAAAATAAAGGTATAATTCTGGCTATAGATCATAATGAAATAATTCCATCTTTCTGATGACTTTAAATTCAATATACCTGTACCTATTTTAAATGAAATTATGAAAGTTACTTAGATATGGATGAAGACATGTTTACATATGTATATATTTACATATAGCTACAAGCATCTGATCGTGCTGTTAAATGTCAACAGGACACTCAAATGTTGTTTTGGGATGTTCTTTCTCAAAGTGACAAACTGACAGTCATCTTGACAAACACATGAGCTAAGATTAGGAATGTAGTCTGTGTGATGGGAAATGGAAAATTGAACTAGTTCATGTCAGAGAACAAAGGCATAATTCAGTGCTGAGGTAAACAGTTCCAAACACTAACAGATAAAAGATTTATACAAGTTCTGTTGCTCCTTCATTTCACTGCATTAAGGAGTACTACAAAAGCATATACTTTGGATTTTTATTTTAAGAGGTAAACCTTTTATCATTTCAAAATCTGCAAAGAAATACTCATCTGTAGGTTCAAGTATGTATAGAGGCAAGCATCATACTTTAAAAACCTCTTCCCTTAAATTATTTAACATACCAAAGGCAAATGTGTATAGTAATTTAATATATGTAAAGTAATATTATCCAAATTAGAAAGAAGCAACATTAGGAATCTTTCATTAAATCTTGAAGGGAGCTGCTTAAGAAGTTGTTTTTGGTTTTGTTTGCTTGTTTTTTTTTAGTACACAACCCTGAGATATCAAGGATTGGTTGCACCAATGTTATAGATAAAAGCTGAACATCTGTTTATTTCTTTCAAAAAAAATGATCAATGCTATTTATTTATACTATAAACCATTCTAAAATATTGCACAACTAATTTTACTATTTAGCATTGTGAATCAAGATATTTTAAAACCACAACTAGGCTAATTTAAAATATATATTTGAATGTTATTATTCCTAGTAAATATAGGTAGTAAAATTATTTAAAAATTGTTAGTAAAATTTAAAAAAATAAAGATGCCTTCAAAAGACATTTTGATTAGTCTAATGTAAAATATCAATTACACATTATACTTCCATAGCTTTTATTCTGTACTATACCCTGATTTAAGCTATCTTCATAAATTAATTCACTCAATTCTCATAATAGTCTTATAAAATACATACCATTAGCTATATTTTAGAGATGAAGAAACTGAACACAAATAGTTTAAGTTACTCAAACCTGCATAGCTAGGACGTTAAAGAGATAAGATTGGAATCCAAGTAGTCTGATGCTAAGATGTAAACCTTTAACTACTATCCCAAATTCTTTGGAGCCAGATTATTCTCTCAACAAATATATCAGAGAAAATTAAAATGCTGAAACATCTGGCATAACCTTGCACATACTAGGTGTTTTGCCCAAATGGATGTTGTTATTAATATATTTCTATAACATCTTTGCCACTGATGATTATATATAGAGAACAAGAAGTTGGGAAATTAGGATATTTTGAGAAAATTTAAGCTGGTGAGTGTTTTTTTCTACATCATTCCAAAATTTACTGAGTTGCAACAAGAATAGAACATGTGGCAAAGAAGGGATTCTTTAGAAACAAAGCACATTCTCTGCATGGAATGAAATGTAATGTGAAGAACTGGCCATCTGGATAATTTTTTATTGGGACAAGCTGTAATTTATAAAACTGCGAGAAAGGAGAAGAAAATAGAGAAGAGATAGCCTTGACTTTCTGCCAGGAAGATTTAAAAGCTCCCTCCTAGCATATTTTTAAATGAGAATGTACATATTTCATACCCACATCTATACACACTAAGATTGCACCTACACAACTAACACTCTACCTAACACAGCTACCCAAGCATCAGCTAGTACTCTGTTTTAGCAGAGGCTGGGGGGAGGAGGCAAAAGCTGACGCCATTTCATTCTATACACAAATATTCTACTAGATCTTTCTAAAGCGCACAGCACTGAACTGGGCATAGTAAGGCAGAGGTCCTATCTCAAGTGTCTATGACAAGGATCTTTCATCTTTAAGATTTTTCATTCTAAAAATTCTCATACAGCAGTGTGTAGTAGTTTTTTGTTAGTTTGTAGTACAGTGCACGTTTATATGATATAATCATAACAACAGAAATATTAAATGTCTACTATGTAGCCAGGTATTACTAATAAGTGCCTATTACATTAAATCTATTGCCTCATTAAATAAATAAAATCAGGGAAGGGAATGTTATCATTAAATTGTTTTTGCTGTTGCTGCTGTTACGTCTTAATTTAGGGTTGAGGAGGGCACAAGGACAGACTCTTAAAATAGGGCCAACTTCCATAAATCCCAAGGGTAGAGAGACCCAAGATCATCACTGTGGAGGATACATCCTCATGAGATGGGAGTCTCCGATGTTTAGCTAAGAGTTTCAACTGATCTGGGAGGCAGTAGATTCTAGAATTGGGGAAGCAACGTGCCCTGACTGGAAGGTAGTTCAAGAAGTTCTGGTCAAGAGGATGGCTCTGAGGAACGGCTGGGGTGTGATATGGTTGGCAGCATTAAGGTTTGGATAAAAGCAGAAGGAACCAAAGGAAATGTTGGTGTTGACATACCTTGTAGAAAAATTAGCAGTAGACAACTTTCTGAATCTACAAGTTGTTTAGGAACATTCTGAAATATATACTTATGAATGGTATGATAAAAAGGGGTGAGGCAGAGCTTGATTGAGAGGGTAGGTATGTAATGTACCTTTTTGCTAAAATTTTAAACTGTACCACTGACAGTGTCATTCTGGACCAGCTCTGTAGATGAGCAGGGACAGGCCGCTTCTCACAGTGACACTGGGCAGGAAGACGGCATCGGGAGTGCGGCTGACGGACACCTGTGGCTGAAGCTGAGACTGGGTGTATCTCCAAGTTTCAGCCTGAACACAGTCTGGCTGCTCCACACATTTTGTGCATCTGTGCTACTTGTGCTTGGAGAGTTCCAGAGGTTTTGCCTATACTGGCCACACTTTACCAATTTACTTGGTTTGTCCAGGTGACAAATTCTTTAGTTACTAGATTAACTACCGAATCTGCCAAATAATCTCAGAACGTCACACTGGGATGGATATGGTATGAATGCCCTGGTGTGAACCGCTTTACCTCACTCACCATCTTCTGGACTCTTCTTCTGCTCAGGGCAGGCAGACTCAGCCCTCCCTTGTAGTACTTGCTAAGCCAGACACAAAAGGAGTTTCGTACGAGTCTCTGGTGTACAGCTGTGACAGGTTGGGAGACGTGTCATAACAGCCTTATGGTGGCACCAAGACAAGTGCTTTTGTGCTAGAGCACTCTTCAAACAGGACAGATGCCAGTGAATTCAGAGGAGACTCCAGGGAGGAGTGTGACACTGAGAGTAAACACTACTCAGAAAGGCGGAAAAAGCTTTATCTTTAATTCCGTGAACTATCACTCTTTAAAAAGTTGCTGATACAGGGCCCGCCCTGGTGGCGCAGTGGGTTAAGCAACACACTATGAAGCAAACCGCAGCCACTGCAGCACGAGTTCGATACCTGCCGCCGGCCAGGATGGGGACCCACATGGCGCAGCAGACCTCTCCTGCCTCGCCCGCTGCTCCTCTCAGCAATGTGTTTCTGTCAATCTGCCTATTCTGCATCCTGCTCTGTCTGGTGGATTCTCTCACCACCCCCACACCTCTGGCCTGTACCCCAGTGCTTGTATGCATAAATAAATAAATCTTTAAAAAAAAAGTTGCTGATACAAAAGCAGTTTCATTAGCAATGTTCCAGCTGTATATCTGGCTCACAAATCTACCCAGAGAAGCTGGCATTTTACCTTCTTGAGATGTGCTAGTTTTGCAATCTAAGAAAGCTGCAACTAGACCCCATCTTCAGTAGCATTGGTTGCTCAGATTCCTACACTATTTGGTGTGATTTACACAAGTGAATTCCACAGCAGGATCACAGGGAGGCCATCTTCAGAACTACTTGAGCAGAGTCTACCACAGTCACACTGTTTTCTACAACACAGGAGCAGGTCACTTTGCTTTCCGTGAGTTTTCTGAGGAGCATCCATACTCCTTTTCCCTCCTGGTGTACTGAGGCTTTCAGGGACTATGTGTCTCCGCAGAGGTGTATGTTTGCAGAGACCTGACAGTAAGGATGTTCTGGAGGAAGGAAATCTGTGAAGTTAAATCAGGATTTCTTTTAAGTCTAAACTATGAGATCTCTTTCTCAGTATTCTAAATTGGCTTCTTGGATACATGGTCAATTTCTTTTTTTTTTTTAAAGATTTATTTATTTATGCATACAAGCACTGGGGTACAGGCCAGAGGTATGGCGGGGTGAGAGGATTCACCACAGAGAGCGGGGAGCAGAACAGGCAGATCAACAGAAGTACACTGCTGAGGGGAGCAGCGGGCCCAGCAGGAGAGATCTGC
>JAGFMF010011493.1:3425517-3485394 GCA_019455555.1 Galemys pyrenaicus
CCTCTCTGGCCGGCAGCAGGGATCGAACTCGTGCTGCAGTGACTGCGGTTTGCTTCATAGTGCGTTGCTTAACCCACTGCGCCACCAGGGAGGCCCCATGGTCAATTTCTTTTTAGACCAAAGGTGGAACACTCTTTAAAACAATACACGGAATTAACCAGACTCCATCCTCCTTGGGGTTATTCTCTTTAATGGCTCCTGTGGGGCTTTTACTCTAAATGCTCATGCTGTTAGAATTTTTAAAAAAATGTTTAACTCTTATTGGTTCATTAAATTTTAGAAATTTGACAGCGAGAGTCTTATAAAAGTGTTTGGCAATTTCAAATCCAGAATTTCTACCCCACTGCTGCAAGATTTATTTAATTGGTTTAAGCCCAAAAGTTACTGGAATTTTACTATCTGAGGACTTACTGAGCATGAGTTTGTTTTCATTTTAGTTGTCAAAGTACATACTGAAGGTGATGTTTTTAAAATATTATATAAAAAATTTAGGTAGCTTTACACAACAAACTTTCTAGTGCAGAGTGCTAGTAGAAGGGGAAAAATGTTCTTCAATTCCTACTGCAAACCTCAACAAGTTTATTACCTTCTTTTTCATTTTTAAACAACGTGCAAACGTCGTGCACATGGCTACGTATATAGACGGCTTTAGTCACTTGCACTTTCTCCTTTTAAAATAACCATTTCCAATTTCTTCTGCACCAACGACAGCCAGAGGGAGACACAATCTCTCTCCAGCATGCCCCTGCCTCTGCTGCCTCAGGTACCCTCAGCCTGGTTTCCACTCTCAGGGGTGCTCCTTTCTTAGCAAGTCCTTTCTAGATGATTAATAAATATTTTTCCAGAGTCTGCTCTAGGTTAAAACCCTTTGCAGAATCTGCTGAATGTGTGGATTCGCCAGTGGAGCAAAGGCACCTGTGTAAATACACACACATTGGTACAAGCTTGCACTGACTTCATGGTCACTGGAAGTCAGCCAAGCACCCCAGAAAACACCTGGGTTGAGAAAGTCTGAAGACAACCACTGTTTTCCTGACCTTTTTATTTTCCTTAAAAATGGGAGAGATTTCCATACTTTCCTGTGGTCTCTAACGTTTTCTTTTTTTTTTTTAAGATTTTTTTTTTCTTTTTTTATTCATACAAGAACTGGAGTACAGGCCAGAGGTGTGGGGGGGTGAGAGGATTCACCAGAGACAGAGTGGGGAGCAGGACAGGCAGATCGACTGAAACACACTGCTGAGGGGAACAGCGGGCGAGGCAGGAGAGGTCTGCTACGCCATGTGGGTCCCCTCCCTGGCCGGCTGCAGGGATTGAACTCGTGCTGCAGTGGCTGCGGTTTGCTTCACAGTGCGCTGCTTAACCCACTGCGCCACCAGGGAGGCCCTCTAATGTTTTCTTTAACCATAAGAGGATAGATGCTCTCTCTCCTGGCACCAAGTACCTGCCACTGCGTGGGCACCACTGCTACCAAACCTGTGTGGGGACAAGGCTGCAGGTGCACTTGTATGTGCAGAGTGGAGGGCGGTCCTGCTGGGCCTTGGGATGTGCCTTATCAGGAATGTTTTCACATGTGCAAAGAGCTGACTTAAAATAGGAGTAATTGCTCAGTATTCACTAAGTCCTTGGCAAGTTGGGCGTGTCTCTGTTTCTTGTGGGAAACGTTAATCCCATGTATGCCTGCAGTCACTATCAAATTTCAAAATTTAATTTTCTTATCACAGAGTAAATTAACTTTGCAGTTAAAAATTATTCCTGAAATGTCATGTCAGCACATTTATGTGAGTCTAGTTTTTACACACACATTGTGGTCAGTTTTTGTATTTCTGTGGTCTGTGTGCATGTGCATTGTTTGTGAATGTGTGGTATGGTGGTGTGTGGTGTAATGGTGTGATGGTGTGTGTGGGGGGGGGTGGAGAGAGAATACCATCGATGACAGCAACATCTCTGTATCATACGCTTGTGTTACTATTTTGAAAATAATAAAAGGAAAGGCGACAAAAGCAGCAAGTAAGTTTACAGTAATGAACTGTAGTAGACTGAGGGGATAGAATAATGTATCAACAGAGAGAGGAGAGGAAAATGCTGGAAAGATAAAATCTTATTTTCGAATTTTCTACTATTGCTCATTTTCAACTTCAGATGCTTTCAGACTTTCAGACAATGGTTCCTTTCTTACTGTCGTCCCACCTTCCCCCTCACCTCCTCTCTACTTTCCTCCCTTCTTCCCTTTCTTGGCAATGAATAGCTAGAGCAAGATGCTCTTTGAACAGAAAAGCAAGAGAAACCCAAGAAGAGTAGTAAAGAGGGAGAGAAAGATCATGGGAAGAGAACAAAATGCAGTTGAAGAAGTAAAAACGAAAAAGCAGATAAAGAGGGCTGCAAAGAAGGAACAAAAAGGAGGGTAAAGTGCAAAAGATTAAGTTTTTTTTATGGGGGTTGAAAATACTCTCAAATTCCCCTAATGGCTGCAAAACTAAATTAAAATTAAATACTAAATGGGCTAATTACATGGTTATGAATTATATCTCAATAGACCATTTATATTAAAAAAGAACTAGTATTAGAAGACTAATATATCAATAATATGTGTGTCTCTAATATACACTTTTAAACCTCTTCTTAAAAAAGGGGCTGATCTTAATCTGAAATTCTTTGATAAGTGAGGATCTAATCTTTTTTTAGGTAGTGTACCTTCCAATAAAAGTCTCTCTTCCTTTTTCTGCTTTTGCATATAACAAAGTAAATGGTCATGCCTTTAGAAGATTTTACATTGAGTGCAGAGCCAGTGAGCAAATTATACAGATGCTCTGTACAATCTTTGATTGCACATAGCCTTTCCCTTCTTGTGTCATAGTATCAGCTTTGTTCCACACAGACAAGGCTGCTAAATAATTCATCATTTGATAAGCTAGACTTGTTAATATTTTGAAATCTCTATTCCATATAGACTCAAGAATAAAGCTGAAAGAAAACCTTTTTTTAAGAAGAGTACTTAAAACAGTAATATGTAAGTTCTATTTAATATACAGCAGGTATACACTCTCATTTGGAAAAGAACATAGTATGTATCTAGGATGTCATATATGTATTTATGGGAAAAATTGACTTTTGGAGAGGAAGTCTCTTCTCAATAGAATTCAAATTTAAATTAATGAGAAGTAATCTTTTAGATGCATGATGGATAAAATAGCTCCTTTTTGGATCTTCGTACATTTAGCAGTAATCAAGTTATATAGCAAATTAGGGGAAGAAACTGCCTCTGTGATGTCTGGGAATGCACATTGTAAATGATGGATTTTTCCATTAGCGTTAATGAACTGTGCCTGGTTAACTCCCCAGCACATCACAAGAACAAAGCTCAAATCATCTGTCTTTCATATTTAATTCAATTTGTTTGCATACTGCATCTTTCACTCAATGTTTCCCAAAAAGCAATTTAAGGAAAGACAAAATCATGAGAAAATACTATACAGAATTGTAACAGAACAAAGAAGGTAGACCAGAATTTGGGAGAAATGAAAATTACTGTCTAGTTTTGGGACATCTTCAAGTAGTATCTGATTAATAATAAAGGCTTTAAAAGTCACATGCTGAAATAAATGCTTATTCTGTTTTCAGAAAAGGTGGTAGAAGAGAATAAAGACACAAATCATATTCAAAGTAGTTCCAAAATACTATACTGAAAACCCAATAAAGCTTTGTTGCATTTAAAGTAAAACTATGACACATATGTAATTGGAGTAATGTGTGAAAAAAAAAAAAGCATTTGAAAAACAAGGAGTAACAACTTGTATTTATATAACACTTCACTTCCAAAATGCTGAAAGAAGTACAACTAAGCATTTGATAGCAGCTCTCATAGAATCCTTGCATTCCTCTAATTGTTATTTTTCCTTATTTGGTAACTGTAGACAATATGAATGAAAAGGATTTCTCAAGGATATTCACTGATTTACCTGTTTCAAGGACACAAACTACTGCCTTCTTCTGCTATACCCTTGGGATAGTTTCCTTTTCATGTTCTTCCAACAATAACTCAAAGAGAACTTGAAATTGCTGTCATAATTGTTTTTTTCAAAAACTAGATATTTAAATCCCAGATAATAGAAAGTGAGCTTCAGTGTACATTTAAGCAAAGTACAAAGAGGTCTTAGCACCAAGAATACATTTTCAACATGTGTATTATCCATAATATACCTAGTTGGCGATTAAGACCAACCTCTCCGTCTCTTTCTCCTGACTTACAAAAATCTTAGTGAATACCCACCACAGACCAAACTGTTCTAAGCATTGAAAAAGTGGAAACACTGAAACACTGCAGTGAATCTCTCTCTCTCTCTCTCTCTCTCTCTCTCTCTCTCTCTCACACACACACACACACACACACACACTGATATATTTCTGATGAAGGTAAATAAGCAAAGAGGAGACACATGACACTCATGTGTGTGACGGTGGTCTCACTGAGGTAACTTTAAGGAGGTGAGGGAATAAGCAAGTCTTCTGTCTGCCAAAAAACTACCTTTCCCTCCTGCCTCTCCACATGGTGTATCTGGCTGATTCTATTCACATTACAGTGTGAATATCACTTCCTCTGGGAAACTTACTGCAACTGCTCTACCTCAAATTAATCTTTCTCTACTGAGACCACAAGTACTTATGCCTGTTCTAAGATACTTATCATTTTCTGTGTCATATGACATCATTTATACTCATGTATTTCACATATTTTAAACCTTCCTAGACAACAAGTTTCTGGAGTGCCTATAAACTCTCTTTATCATCCCTTATAGCTTCTGTCATAATAGTGCCTTGATTACAACCTTATCAGAAGAAATGTTTCTGGAATAATTGGTCAGTGCTATAGTTTGAATGTTTGAGCACCACTACCCCCAAATTCATATTGAAATCCTAACCCCCAAAGTGATGGAGATGGAGCCATGATAGTGGGGCCTCATGACTGGGAACAGGATTCTTATACCCCGCAGAGTTACCCCTACCATGCGAAGTCACAACAAGGAGACACTGGCTAAAACTCAAAGAAGGCCCTCACCAGGACACAGCCACGATGGCCCCTTGAGTTTGGACTTCCAGCCTTCAGAACCATGCATAATAAATTTCTGTCACTTTCAGGCCACCTAGTCTGTAGTATTTTTCTACAGCAGCCCCAACAATCTAAGACAATCAAGAATACCATCGAAACAGGATTGTATTTCCAGAATCACTCATTCTACATCACAGAAATCACTCATTCTACAGAAATCTCCCAAGAAGTGATGCCCAAACTGTGTTGAAATGAGTGAAGGTGACCCAAGTGAAGTATATGTGGGACAGGGTTTCCCAGCAGGAGAAGCACAAAGTACATTCAGAAATTGGAGGGTGGAGTGTGCACACAGCAGAGCTGCAGAGGGGCCACTCTGATGTTTCTGCAAGGAAGACGGTACTAAGTGGTATTTAAAGCGGAGTGGTGTGAGACGGTCACCTTCATGTCAGGGAAAGACCAGTCTATGTTCAATGAGGGAAAACCAAGTGGTGGCCTAAGTAGAAGGATGCTGAATGACTCACAGAGAAAGAATGGAATCAACAAACGTTTCACTGCAAATGGAGATAGAGATAAATTTGAGATAATTAAGGAAGTGGAGTCTGTTGACAACACTGAGTGATGAACTAAATGTTATGGATAAGGGAGTTGGATGAGTTAAGGGTGATTTCTCATACAGGCAAGCAGAAAGCCTCCATTGTTCTCCCTGGAGGGAAAAAGACATGATCAGATGGTTGTCATTTTTGCGGTGGAGTAGGAATGACGGTCAGTCTGAAGAAGAGAACAGAGGAGGTGGCAAAGCAGGGGAGGGGAGAGATATTGACACTGTGCAAGAGCTAAGGAGAGGGAAGTTCACAGACATCCTCTGTGTAGCACTCAGTCAAAGCAGGGGCCACAGGGCCTTCCTTTGGCCTGACCAATGGGTGTAGAACTTTCTCAATAGCCATTGGCATCCTTGGTTTCATAGCAAGAGAAGGAGACTGTATTTGGTGTTATGAGGAGCTCAAGCGAATTATATTCAAACACCGGTTCTGCTACTTCCTGCCAACCAGTAAGACATTACTCCTCTGAGACCCACCCCAGTATCTTTACCTATAAGATGGAGAAAACATCTATGTAAAACATTTGTGATAATTGAATACAGCATCATATGCATTTTGGCATACAACAAAACCCAATTTCGAAGTGTCAAAATTTTTTCTCACCAGATTATTAACAATAAAAACAAATGGCAACATTAAAAAGGATGTATTCTCAATGTACACATCCCAAATTAGCTGCAAAATGTTCAATAAACTCATGGAAAGACTGTCTAATACTCTGCATTAGTAACTCAAGAAGGTAAAGTGATCTCTTGAACTGGCATTCAACAAATGCTTATTCCTTGAAAGCCTTATAAGAAAAGAAAGACTCAGAAGCCATCCTAGCTGATAGGTTTTTGTTAGAGGAGTTATTTTTATTGAAGATGTAAATATAAGTGTTTGGTTTGACTATTTGTCATCAATTTTTATAGTGTTTTTCTCTGAAGTACCTAGCTGTTCCATTCAGCAGAAACCCTTAAAACACATAAATACCATTGGATAGCATATACTTCACTTTTAAATATTGTTTAATAATATCAAAAATTATTGATTAAATGAACATCAATTCTTAATTCTTCTAGGAATGTGCCAATTTTTTGCACATTTTATAGAGAGCAGAACTTGGTCAGTCAGCACAAATGTTCACATCAAGGTACAGCAACACATTTAAATTTATCCAGTAGAGGATGGTGTCACTTATAAGTGGAATACAAAAAAAAAATAAAGGATCTGACAAGACAAACTTTGAAATAAATCTTTGGATGTGGGCCATAGATTTGTGGCTTTTGTGGGGATTTAAATTTTTTTTTACTTTTTTTAAAGATTTATTTATTTATGCATACAAGCACTGGAGTATAGGCCAGAGGTGTGGGGGGATGAGAGGATTCACCACAGAGAGCGGGGAGCAGAACAGGCAGATCAACAGAAGTACACTGCTGAGGGGAGCAGTGGGCACAGCAGGAGAGGTCTGCCACGCCATGTTGGTCCCCTCCCTGGCCGGCAGCAGGGATCAAACTTGTGCTGCAGTGGCTGTGGTTTGCTTCACAGTGCGTTGCTTAACCCACTGCGCCACCAGGGAGGCCCTGTGGGGATTTTTAGAGGGGGGAAGTAAGAATGTGGGAAATGGCAGGGTTGCAGAGCACAAGGGACTATGGTGGAGGACGATGGGTGCTTCGGTTATGGGAAAATTGTGATGACCTGAGGTGGGGAATCCTGTATTGTCAAAAACACTTGCAAGGGTGTGTAACAATGGTAATTTAATAACAACAAATATTTTGAAAGATAAAAAACAAATTTGAAAGACATAAAAAATATAGATAAATGCATCCAGTATCCAGTACCAGTAAGGCTGGCAGTTCTGGTTAAAGAGGATCCTTTCCTTCAAAAGACTCCATCCCATGGCAGGTATCTGGAGTGACATTTAGCCAGCATAGCTGAATTTTTACCAGCTACTAACAATATTAATTATACAAAGTCACAGATGGAGGAAGAGAGAGCGTTGTTTTTTTTTACCACCAGCTGCTAAATTGATTTTTCGGAAATGTGATAGTTAGGGCTACTTGCTGAAATCCGGAGCCCTGAGATCTCAGAACAAGATTTAGGAACCATTTGGAGTGACTGTCAGCATGAGCCATGATTTGCTCAAAGTGAAGGGCATGAAAATAGCTGGGCAGATGCAGATGGCATACAAACACAATGCTCAGTCCCAGGAACTTTACTTCCACGCTGGACATAACACTTGCTGCTTAACAAAACATGACTCTTAGTTCTTTTTAAAAAGATGTTTTTCCTGTTTGTGAATTACCAGCAAAGAATTCTTAGATAAATGAGTGGGTGGCTGGAATGAGAGAAAGAGGCCAGGTGTTGGGTTTGTGTGCCTGAGGATCACTGTTCAGGAAATACTCAGAATCGTGGTACATGATATTTTATTCTTCCTAAAATTTTATCATGTTTTACAATCTAGTTTAAATAGCACAGAAACTGGCCAAATATCATTTGACAGACTCCATGCTTCCTTCACGTGTGTAGGAGGTGTATGTGTCCCGGGCTTAATTCCAGGATAAAACCACGTTTTTCATTAAATATAAATTATACTAGAAGGGATTTGAGGTCAGCTTTCATTATGCTGCTATTTCACTCTGATAGATACCTATCATCTCTTTGAAGGAAAAGTCATTTCACGACCCTACCCCAATTTAAGAATAAAGGAAGTAAAAACAAACAGCTGGGTAATGTACTCCAAAACAAAGGCTGAAAAATAATATCCTAATTCAGAGAAATCTAAACATTTTACTGTGTTCTGTTTGTTCATTTTTAATCAATGATAGAAACATGCAAGGCAGATTAAATCTCAAATGAGAGCTGTGACTTGTGGAGTCCCAGTGAGGGCTGACCCTCATTAGCTGTGGGACTCAGGTTTCCTAAAGGATGGAATCTGGCCAGTACTGTTGAGCTGGTCAAGAACCCTATGGTTTGGGGCCTCCCCGCTGGTGCTGCGAGTTGAGCACCGCACTGTGAAGCACCTGCTTCTCCTGCACAGCAGGAGAGTTCAATCCCCAGCCAGGGAGGGGACCCACATGACACTCTTCTGCTGCTCCCCTCAGCAGTGTGTTTCAGTCGGTCTGCCTGTTCTGCTCCCCACTCTGTCTCTGGTGAATCCTCTCCCTTCCCACGCCTCTGGCCTGTACCCCAGCTCTTGTATGCATAAATAAATAAATCTTTAAAAAAATAAAGCCCGGGGTTCGGCATTACTAACCTATATGTCAGACTATCTCTAGGTCTACCAACTGTCAAGGGTCAACTGGTACGCACTTGTGAGTCATGTTGGCAAGAACTGCTACTTCAATATCGAGGTAATCTGGTTTTTTTTTTTTTTTTTAGTTGAAATAGAAGTCACACGCCCACTGCGCAGATGATAAATTGTTTTCACGAACTGCAAGTATCCTGTCACAAGTATCAGATTAAGAAATGTATTACCCTAGAAGCTCCTCCAGTCTCTCTCCTTTTACTGCCACCAAAGCACCCACAGTCCTAAATTACTATACAGTATTTAAACTTTGCTTATTTTTAAACTTACATTAATGGAATTATTCAGTGTTTACTATTTGTGCTTGCCTTTTCGAAATCCATGTTACATTTGTGATAGTCATTCATGCATGTAGAGGTAGGTCTGCTCATTCTCATTGTTGTAGAGCATTTACTAACTGAATTTGCCCCAATTGGTCCACTTGTTTGACAGACTGAGGTTGGGCCATTATAAATGGTGCTAATGAATGTTCAGGTATGTGTCTTTTAGAGAACATATGCATGCATTTCTGTTGGGCACAAATAACTAGGAATGTAATTGCCATATCTTTTGAAATTAGTTTTGGTATCTACTACTTGATTGATGCTTACAACCTTCTATAAAACACCTCTAAGATCAAATCAAATTTATTATATGCAGAATTATCTGTTCTGTATTCATACTGGAAGCTTCTGTAGCAAGTATTATAACAGGTCAGTATCATCATGATTGTATCTACTTTAGTAACCAACATGATAATTTGCAGATACATGGCACCACATTGTTTACTTTGGGTTATTGCTCTGAACCATGTAATTGTATGGTTTGTAATTCTGAACCATCCTTATCTGCCCCACTGTTATCACTGAAGGAATCTAGCAAATTCAGTAATAACAGCTAGTTCTAATACATAGGCAGCATACCTCTTCCATCTGGCTCCACATAATGTCAGGAGAATGAATATTAAATCTGACATATGTAGGTACTGAATTAGAGTAACAGAAATTGGAGTATGATGCTGTATTCATTATATCATCAAAATGAGAATAACTGAGACAAAGGGATAATTAAAAATCATCATGCCTAGCTTACTATTTTCATAACTACAGGTTTAATGTCAGATTTTTTATTTATAAGTTTCTTATTGATATTTCATGTTTTACAAGAATTGCTTTAACACTTCTTCATACCAAAGTGGAGAGAGTGCTCATATCTTTTGTTTTCGAAAACAAATTATGAGTAACAATTACAACTGTTTCTAACAGTCTCCCTGTTTCCCCCTCCTCACTCTGGAATAAAAAATGGTATACTCTGAAAGGAATTTTAAGTATCATTATACATTTCCTTTTTCTCAAATGAGAAAACTTTTAGTAGTCTCCTTATCAATTGATGTTACAAATATTGTAGTTTGTATGTAGTTTAATATCAGTTTTCCTTTCTGGCCTTAAATCCTACTAATCTTCAAGGGAGGGATATGTAATAATTTCAGTTTCCTCTATAGTTTCACATATGTTCCTGGGAATAGGAAAAAGTTAAAGACATTCATTTTAAAATCAGTCATTAGCTGGCCGTGCTAACAGGAGAATGTGTCTAAAGTACATTTTTTTCACACAATGGGGATAATAATAGTTTCATCGTAGTACTTCTCTGAATATTAAATAAGATAGTGCTCTACATGGATAAATGATATGTAAACATAACATTATTATGATTGCTTCTACTATATTGTATAATACATTCTCCAGAGAAAAACATCAACATTCAAATGTTTATATCATACTTATTTTAACCTATTATCTATACTACAAATAAATTGTACTATAAACATTATCTTTATTCACAAAAGGCAGACTAGCTCTGGCAACATTATCTCCTTTTATTTTAGTCATCACCATTTAATAAAGGTTTTAATGTAACAATCAAGAAAACAGAATCTCTAATGAATAATATGTTTAATTTATCTACAAGAAAGAAATGTAGAGAGGAACAAACTTTCTAGGCTTAAGGATATTATTTCTTGGGAAATAATCCATTTTAATTCACATTGAAGAGTCCCAAGTATTTAGACAGGACAAATTCTTCAACAATTTGAGTTATGCCATAAAAGAACACTAAATTAATTATGGAAAAAATATATGTATTACCTGACCTAGGCTGATAATGGAAGAATTATTCTTTAGATTCTCAAGATTAATAATAATTATTAAGATTAATATTAATTATTCATTAATCTTGACTCTTGATGTATCTTTAACAAAATGGTTATTCCCTACTATGGAAAGCTGTGTGGAGGTTCCTCAAACTACTAAAAATGGAGCTGCCATATCACCCAGCAATTCCACTCCTAGGAATCTACTCAAAGAACACAGAAACATTGATTCGAAAGGATACCTGCACCCCTATGTTCATTGCAGAACTATTTACAATAGGTAAGACTTGGAATCAACCCAAATGCCCAAATACAGATGACTGGATCAAGAAGGTGTGGTGTATATACACAATGGAATACTATTTAGCAATCAAAAAAGATAAATGCATGCCATTCACAGCAACATGGATGGAGTTGGAAGGGATTATGCTGAGTGAAATAAACCAGACAGAAAAAGAAATTTATCAAATGGTTTCAGTTATAGGAGAAATATTGGGAACCAAGTAAGGACCAGATAAATAAATAATAAACAAAAAAAATTAGCAGGCAATGATAAACCAGAGACTTTCTACAGGGGAAGGGGAGGGAGAGGGTTCAAAACAGGGAAGGGAAGAGCACAGGGGACTATGGTGATGATGCACAGGTTAACTGGTGGTGGAAATTTTACAGGGACTACACCTGAGAGGAGAAAGCATGCATTGTACAAAAATAAACAACGATGTAAAAGATAAATAAGTAAATACATAAATAAGTAAATAACAAAATATTTATTCCAACCTAATTCTTTAGCTGGCAATAACTGAAGTTATGGATGTGAATACAGATCCTAGAGTCAAGATATTTATACTTTAATAAGCAGTGAAATTCACATACAAGTTACTTTCATTTGAAAGAAATTCTGTCTAGGCAGTATGCTGTAGATCAGAGCGAATTATGTTAATAGTATTTTTAGAATAAGATAAATATTGCAAATATTATAACTAAAAAGAAAATGAGAAATCACTTAGCCTAGAGGAGGACATGAATTTACCATTTGTCCAATTATAAGGGATGATTTTGTAATTAAATTAAGGGCTAAGCCCACTCTGAAATGCTTTGATTTTGAAAGGAAAATAAATGGAGAAATGATACTTTCTATTGCAGGGATGTTTATGTGAGATCTGCAAGGATCTGAAAAACATCTCCCATAATACCCCTGTTAAAGCAGATTCTCTTATGGTAGTAAGTGATGACAGGGTGGTAAAAATCAAGGCCAAGAAATCTTGCAAGGAGGCGTAATATAATCACCACAAGGAAAAATCTCAGTGGAGGCACAATAGATCAAACTAGCAATTTAAAACATATATTCAAGCAATTTCCCAGTACTCAGTGGGGAAGGGTAAAGTGCTGAAAATGATGAGAAAAAAGATGAGAAAGAGGAGGGACAGAAGCAGAGGGTCCACAGTTATTTAATAGAAGGTTTGGAGAGAAGAATACAGACAAAATACAATCAAAACCCTAGAAATTAGTTGGAGAAAAAAAAATGACTATATAAGAACTTGGTCCTAAAATTGTGAGAGAACATAATATTGCAAGTAAAGTCAATGAAAAGAAAACTGCATCTGGACATAAGTAGGGTGATTTTAAATATGGTAATTATATGTAAAAATGCTTTAATAAAAGGAGAACAGGCTATTTTTGAAGAACCATCAGGTACACAGGCATTAGCTTTTCTAACACCACAATAAAAATTAGAAGGTGGTATCAAGTAATATCAACAGAATTCCAAAGAAAAGGATTTGACTAAAATAATGTTCACAGATGAAATGTATTTTCTGATATGCAAAGATTTTATATATGTAGGTACCACAGGTAAATTAAACTTTGATGAGAACTGTGCCAGAAGAAGGAAAAAATCAAGAAGTTAGGGGGGAGTAGTCATTGGAAAGGACTGAAGTTAACCACTGTAAAGAGGAAAGTACAGAGAAGCAATGGTACTGGATTGTTTTAAATATAATTTTAAATGTTTGTCTACTTTTTTCTTTTCAAGATTTGATCTCTACAGCATAAAAACTGGAAAGAAAAAAACAAGGTTTATACAATTTCAAATTCTATTAATGCAGGGGTACATTCGACTAGGGAGAAGGAAATGTATTTAGCATCACAAGTTTCACAAAAAGAAACATAGATTAATGTACTAATGACTTTGATAATTAATGTAGGTTTAGGAATGCGCCAGAAAAACTTTAGAATAATCATTTGAGAAACAAAAACGCTTCATTCTAAACTAGAAGTTATCAAGAAAATGTTCTTAAAAAGAGAGGCGGGGAGGTCCTCCAGAAAGCTCCCTCCCTTCTCCCACTACCATCACACACACACACACACACACACACACACACACACACCACAAAGAATTTAATTCATAAGACAATCTGTAGAACAATTATAATAATAATTGAAAATAGATCAAACTCAATTATCAATAGGAAAAACACCTAGATGGGATAAAAGACTTCTACATGGGATTTTATTTTTAAGTCAGTTACATGCTTTTCATAAAAAGTATACCTAAATAAAGATACATGAAAAGCTAAAAATAAAAATATTCTGAATACTCAAAACCAAAAGAATTCTGTTTGGAATTATTAGTATGAGCCAATGTAGAAGTCAAGGAAAAGTAAGGATGAACAGTCATTTCTAACAGAATCCAGAATACAAAGACAAAATGCTCATGCAAATTATGCACCAAATAATAGCTGATTCATGCATCTCAGAAATGTTGAAAGAATCTACTTGATATTTTATTGAAAAACAAGTGACTAAAAATTATACACCCTCTCTGTTCTTACTTGTAAGGAAAGTCCAGAAAATGAAAAAAATTTAAGGTACATAATTTATAGGCGGGGTATGAATGATATTTATGTTTGAGTATTTTGATGTATTTCCCCAAATTTCAATATTGACCATGGATTGATTTTGTGTAAAATGCTATCAATTTTTAAATAATGTACATGGTAATATTTCTAGTTTTGAACATATATTCTTGGTATTCTGATTTTGGTATTTAAAGGGATTTCAAATGGCCAGATATCATCATTTTGGCCTTCTGTTAGTCACTATAAATTATTCTCACATAGAAATAAACCAAGGTCACATCTGCTTTCATCATACTAAGCTTAAAATTTCTACAACCTTGACAATTCATGTAATTTGGGATTTGTATTTAATCTTTTTAATGTGTCAGAATCTCTAAAAAGCAATGCTCCAGTTAATTGTTATAAAACTAAGTATCCCACATGATATCTTTTTCCTTAAAGAAAAAAAAAATCAAGGACTTTACACATAATCATTTCCCAGTTTAGTAAAATCAGACTTATACTTTAACCTTCAAGAATTTTATAATAACAGTTAGAAGTGATTTAAAGACCCATAGTTGATCTTTTGTTATTTTACCCATGCTTTTACTAAATTGGGTAATTAATGATGTCATTTTGAGAATTAAAAGTATTATCTAATGTCAGAAACCGGTTTTCCTTTTACTTATTAAAGTAAAAATGCATCTGCAAGTTTATTTTTAAAATTCTACTCAGCTCAATTTGACTATCTGATAACAATAAGTCAAAGAAATGACAGACCAAGTGACAAAGGAATCAGATAAATGTGAACACATGTCACGAAGATACTTCCTTGACATGATAAAAGTTTTAACTGAAGATGAAAATAGATTAAGAAATACTATGCATATAAAATTAACAGCATTCTTTAAAGAATTCTTCTGAACGCATCATTCCAATCAGCCATTATTAGTTCATCAAACTTGCAAAGTCAAAGTATACCAAAAGTCATTTAAAAAATACGTTCTGTGTACATCAAGAAAAAAGTGGTATTGTGATGAGATAGAATAGCTACAGAGAGTTAGGAACAAAATCGTGTAATACTAGCTAAATTATTAATTGGGCTGTAAACAAAGTTTTAAAAAAATGAGTTAGAGAAAACTTTTTTAAAAATGAAATTGATCCTTTGTTAATAAATTGATTCCTTGACAATGAATTCTTTCTCACCACTAAAAAAATAATACGTGAATAAAGAGATATACATACGCAATGACAAACATAAGAGAAAAATATGAATATAGGGGAACCAAATAAGAGATCAAGAAAAATAATAATAATAATAGAAACAAAATTAACAGGCAACTAAAAATCAGAGACATTCTGCAGGGAAAGGGGAGGGAGAGGGATGAGAACAGAGGAGGGAAGAGTACAGGGGACTATGATTATGTCACACAGAAGAATTGGTGGTGGGAATTTCATGGGGACTACACCAGAAAGGAGACAGCATACATTGCACAAAAATTAACAATGATGTAAAATATATGTAAGTAAATAAATTTTAGAAAAATAAAAAATATATATAAAAAAGAAAGCAAGTAAGAGAACTCAATACATTTTGATAATGGAAAATGGGCAAACTGAAACTTTAGTGTACAGACCAGATGCACCTCCCCTCCCCTCCCCACAAAAAAAAAAAAAAAAGAAAAAGAAACACACCAGAAAATATTTGGAAGCATCCTCTTTGCTGAAAGGAACTCAGAAGGAGGTTTAATGATGGCAACAGCAGATAGTTCAGTATTAGAGGGGTCCCCATTTGTCCAATGCCCATGAAGCTCACCTGCTGACAGGCTCCAAGTGAACAAAAGGCATATCTCAGTTTTCTGGTGTCTGGCTCTCAAAAGTGAACACAGGGGAAGCTGCCAGAATATGAGCTATGTCTTTCATAAGATAGGAAAGAAGCCAACCAAATTAACAACAACAACAAAATCAATACATTAAGTACCTTGAAAAAAGTCAATGCAGGAAGTAAAACTAACCAGTCACAGACATCATCAGAGTTAAGACATACAATCCACTAAATAAGAAAGATACAATAAAAACAAATCCGCATAAGTATGTTTTTTTAGAAGCGGGGAAAAATTATCACAGTAGCTACAAGACTGGAGACAAAGTTGAGGTAATATTCCAGAGATTAAAACAAAAGACAAGGAGTTTTAAGCTAGCAAAGAAAATTCAAGGATCTGTAGAGAAAAGCAAACAGAGCACACAGAAATGAGAGTATTACTCAAAAAAACCCAAAAAAATATGTTGGGACATTTTCCAGAAATGAAAGAAGTCAATTTCCAGACTGGGCCAATGAATGAAAATGCTGCACTTCAGAACACAGGGCTAAAGATAAAAAAGTCTTGAACGTATCCATAGGTGAGATTCTTGCAAGGTTGGGTGTATGGAGGGAAATGAAAAAGCAATCCATTTGGAGTACTGATTTAAGACAGCAGACTTCTGCTACATTTAAGGAAAATGAAACTGTCAATTGTTAATTTAAAAATAAAGTATCGAGAATAGAAAATTCATTAGATAATTAAATTAAAGTGAGGTTGATCAAATCCGAGAAACAGCCCAAACAGACTTTACCCTGTGAGAGGTAATCCACCAAATACAAGCCTGAATCTATGTAGTTTATATAACCAGAAACAGTGAGTCATTGGTACCAGGAACACAACTATTAATTAGAAAGAGTTTCCCATTCTAAACTATCTTGATTCAAAAATACAATTTCCTCCTTCCATGGAAATTCAAGGGCCGAGTGCCCATTGTTTTTTAAATTCTTTGTATTTATTTATATAGATCTAGTATAAAATCAGTTTTACTTTTTACCCATTTGATGTAGCATAGTTGATTCGTTCCTGCTTATCTGTACTCTGAAAAGACTGACAGCTTTAAGCAAAGCAGATCTCTGCATACAAGATGGGACCTGTGAAGGTGGCTTGTTAGTTTGTCTGCTAGACCTGGGGTACGGTTCCATAAAAATGTTCCATTATGTTTAGACAATGTCTTCACTATTACAAAAAAACACACAAAAACTGAATTTTTATCCACAAGTAAATCATTCTGGTTGAGGGGAAAAGCTATTTTAGATATAAAGGAATAACTGTCTCTCTCAATCCTATCCCAAAAGAACTGGGAGAAAATAAAGAAGAGAGATGAGAACTGGGGTCTGACAGAAGGGAGGCGAGGGGAATTCTAGAAAGGAGGTTAAATCTAGGAAGATATCTGTTCAGTTGTCCGGTGGGGAAACCCATTTAGATTGAAGAGTGAGGAATCAGATTGGAAGATCACTCTGTGGGGCTGTGTTGATTAACAGTCACCTGCCTTGTCAATTGCAGCTAAGATCTTTAGAGGCAAAAGATATTACTAAGTGAAAGGAGTCCAATCCACCTAGCCAGAGGCCAGATGGGGTGCAGGAGGGTAGGGGCAAGGGAATGTGTTCCTAGGTCACACTAAGATGATGTCATCAAAAGTATTCACTTAAAACCCACCCAGAGTAAGGAGGATTATGGAGGAAATGTTAACTTAAAGAGAAAAGACTACTTCTAAGACTGACAGGAGATGAGTCTATCAAATAAAGAGCCCAATGAAATTCTCACATGCCTCAGTTAACAGGAACACCAATGATTTAAAAGAAACCTTTACAACTGAAGTCAGTGCATTAGAAGGAGAATCCTAAGATGTGCCTCTTCGTTCCTTCAATGAGGAAGCCCTCATACTCAGAACACTACATGAACCAACCCAAGACTGGTTCTCAATTATATTTGTACATGTTCAGTGGAGCAATATTGTTTTATCAAAAAAATCATCTTTTGAATTCTCTCACCCATTAGCTGTTTTTTCCATGTTTAACAGTCATTAATTTCAACCTTTAGTTTGACATTTCTTTCCTTTATCTAAGCATTTTTACACCTTTTTAAGTTGAATAGTCTATTTTCATTCCTTCTTGGTGTATTGGGTATAAACGTACCTTTGAACACATAAATAGTAATATAACAAACATTTACACCTTTAATGTCCCATGTGCATTAGTCCCCAATGCACTAATTCTAGCTGTTTTGGGATACAAGTTTGGGTTTCCATTTGATTGAAGTTTGCTTAATTTGTATTTACGGATGTTTTGTACGTATTCTAAGAGATTTTTTTTCCTCCACAATTTCTTCTTTTATTGCATTTGATCAGAGAGAAGAATGGTTATGAACTGTGTTGGTTTTCAGAATTTATAGTTATTTGTGACCTACTAGTTGAATTTTGAGACGTGCTTTTAAGTAGTTTATTCCATATTTTAGTTTGGCATATACTGTTCAATTTTCCTTTATTTAATCATTTAATCATGTTATTCAGAGTATGTATATTGATATTTCTGCGCTTCTAGTTAATTTATCATAGTCCAAAATAGATGAGTTAAAGTTTCTTGATATTCTGTTTCTCATTATGTTCCCTGAAAGTTAGTTTTTCAATAATATGATGTTGTTTAATCTCATTGTAGAATTTAACTGTTTTGATTGCAAAGAGTGCCCATTAACAGATGGAAAAACAGAAGCTAAGATATATGTTGTAATTTGCCTGTATTCTTATAGTGAGTGCTGGATCTGGAATCACACTCAGGCCAGTCTGAAATCTTGAATATTAATATACACACAGACACAAACACAGGAACAAATATTAAAAGAAGAAAATGCCTGAAATAATATTCAAAATTATTTCTGAGCTGGCAAAAATGATTCCAGAGAAATCATCATGGAAGCTCAGGTGTGCTTTAAGTTTCCATGAAGAAAACCCAAAAACCTCTTGGATTTATCGGACACCTTCACTGCTGAGGAGCAGATGGTCCCTTTACATGTCTTCTTTACTGCGTGACGCTAGCATTGTGTGTCTCGCATGCCACCCAGGAGCACCAGGCAAGAGTCCTGCCATTGTAACAATGCCTGGCTCTCTGTGTTGAAAATATAATTATTAGTTCCTAAATGAGTTGCCTTTGTGTGTTTTGTGAACCAGAAGTAGATCAAGTCTCAAGAGTCAAAGTGAGTCCACTCATTTAGAAAAAAACAACTTCATGGCTAATCCTGGAGCCTGGCTTAAAAGTAAGTTTACATTGTTGTAGTCCCAATATTGTCATTGTTAAATATTTCCATGTTAACAAATACACCTACTTCACTTTATTCACAATGTAAATTCATTCAAATAAAATGTATATTGTATGATAATTGTGTGCCAAACATCCTATTTTCATACAGATAAGAACTGATGCAATTTCTTTTACATAATGGTTTATGCAGATTTTACATGAACTCCAAACAGCTTGGGATATTATTGTTAAACCCTTGACTATTTTAACATGCAAACCAAAATAAACCTGCCCAAAATCCATCTAGAAAGGACTACCTGATCTCTTAAAGTGATAGAGTATTTTCAAACATCTTTAGTGAAAGCCTGATAGTACTATTCTTCTTGTCAGTTCTACAAAAAAAAAAAAAAAAAGCTAACAACTTAACAAGATTGTTTAGTTCCTTCCAAAACACCAAAGCTTCAGTATCAGAAACAGAAATTCTGACAACTGGTAAAAACCTATTCACTTCTTGCAAGTACTCCACTGCCTGAGAGTATTTCTAGAAAAGCAGCTGAAATAGCCACCTTCCTTAAAGCATAGCTCTATACTTCCAAGTATCCCTGAAGGCTTTAGAAGCAGAGGTCAATCAAGTTGCTTTAAACAGGTCTTAGTGAAAATGGAGAAAGTCTCTGATATTCTTCATTTTCATTTGCCTAAAAATCTTGTAGAGACTGTAAAAAGCACCTAGCAGAATAAGATTCTTTGGTAACTCTTCAGAAATACAACCTACAGATGACTTTACAAGTATATCTATGATTCTGAGAGACAGCAGCAACATCTTAAAATTCTCCTTTCTTAGTTACCATTCTCAGTAACATATAAAAAGTAAGATGTAAAATGATGATCTTAGATGTGTGTAGGTACATTTTTGATATTAAGTATAGGTTTGTGTATATAGTGTTTTCAACAGATACTATCAAATACATACCACAGAACAATACTTTCCATCCTTTAGAATTAGGTAAAATTTAGATTACAATAATAAAAAATAACATAAAAATAAACTGCAGATATTATGATATCAAAACAATTTTGGTACAGTTAAGTACAAGTAAATTCAAAGAAGTTCTAAAGTTTTACACAGAAATATACATTAGTAAACTGATTAGTGTGGTAAATGACATTCAAAATTTGATGACCTAGAGTAAATTAAAAACAATATTGGTGGCTTAGAAAGAAATAAATGTATTAATTAAAAATGACTATACTTAGTCAGTGAGGAACCCTAGCACTGAAGCCTAAACTAGATAAAGACAGACCTGTCACCAAAATAGTTAAAGCAAGGGGAGATGTACCCAGTGCCTACTAGAACTAACTTTGTATTACCTGGGACCCCCCACCCCACCCCTCAGTAACTGCCTTACCATCAATACTAGCTCCACCAAAGTGTTTGTTAGACTACAAAGAAGTGTTAGATAAAATAAAATCTATCTGCTTTTATTTTCATAGGTAAATGAGAAATTTATCTATCTAAAGGTTTACATGCCTTGAGGTGCTACATAAAAATATAACTTAAAAAATTTAAAAAAAATAAAGCATATGGTTTGATGAGTTTTGACAAATGCAAACATATCCTAATATATATAAAAGAAATACTCAGTGGCTTTTCAATTCTAGAGAGACACTAAATGCAGTACTCATTGCTTATTATTTGTCTTTTCTGAGACAATGTACTAATTAAACTTCTGATGACTCTTACATGAATCCTGCTCTATTGTAACCAGATCTAGGACAGGAAGAGTCATGACCCAGTCACCCAGGTGGTGACTCCCTCAGCGCCCTAGGTGGTTCAGTGTCTTGTGCTTTGTCCTTCTCTAAAATGCCCCATGCTTCTCACTGCCACATGTTCAGTATTTTGTTCCTCCCTTAAGTATCACAAAATAGTTTTTTTTAAAACTCTTTTTTATTTTTATAGTCTTTGGTAAAGACTACTTGCTAAAGAACATCATGTCAAAAATTCTAGTCTCAGTATTGTTCAGAAGAAGACACTAAAATAAGAACATGACTCCATTTACACCATATTGGAGGAGGAAATTTCAGGGAAGAAGCCAGTAGAACAAAGTGAAGTGGGCCCATTATGACTTTGTTCACGAAAGGTTTTCAGAATCCATGCAGCCAAAGGTGAATGAGGTACATGAAGAATAGTGTGGGAGGTTTATCAGCTATGAAAAAGTGCAAGAGACTTGAAGTGAGCAGTTCAGCTATCTTGAAGAGCCGTCCAGAATGATAATTGTTTATTTCAGCCCCAGTGCCACAGCCAGAGCATTCTAAGGGACACACCAACTGCATGGTCAGGGTCTTGCTAACTTTGAGAATAATGATTCAAGTCTGAAAGAGGCACTGATATAGCTAACTGTTTCATCTAGAAATACCCATTACTCAAAAATCTACCTGTAGACAAAATAAGGTAAATTCTCCCAGGGCCGTCAGCACAGCCTTCTGAATTATCCAGGGTGGGAGCCGCTAGCCACATATCACCACTGAGTATCTGGAACATGACTAGTGTGACTGAGGAAATGAAGTCTTCATTTTACTTAATGTTAAACAGCTACATCTGATTAGTGACTCTCATACTGATTTTGCAGCTCGAGATTTAAAAAACAAAACACATACAGAAAAATCTGAGGAAAATTATTTATAGTCACATACCACTAAAAAGAGGTTCTATCAAATTCACAGGGCCCTCCCCTAATACAGACCACCCCTGCAATGATGTGGCCGCTCCTCTCTTTCTATCCCTCCTTCTCTGAGATAGCACTATGCTGTCTCTACAGCCCCAGTTCATAATCCGCAAGGCTCACACCTTTACACAATAACTCCAATGTCTTCAATTTATTTTTTATGGGTACTAGATTATTTCCGCATTTAAATGCCAATGTTATATTTACACATACATGTTCAAATAGGCTACTTGGGAATGTTTACCATTATTCCTTATAGCAATATTTGTTTTGACTCATTAACAACTACTTTGAACCCTGTTTTCTTAGATTACAATCACCTGTAAAACAGGACTTCTCCTTTGATCTTTTTAATTCAAGCAAACATTTTCTAAGTTCACATATTATTTGATTTATTCTTTTCTCTATACACTTACCTATTATGTCAGATTTATATAGTTGGTATCTGGACAAATACGGTATCAATTCTGTTTAGCTTTAATTTATATAGTTGGTAACTAGACAGCCAATGTGAATAATTCATCTCCACATTATTTTACCAATTGAATGGGACAGCAAAAGCAGTGAGGACTTACACATTTATGATTTTCTCTTATAAGCACTATCTTTTCCACACTATTATCAAATATTTAAAACACGGGTATATCTGTAATGTAACTTCACGCATATCAGTATTTACTATTCCATCCCAGAATGATTTCATCTCCATGAATAAGAAAGAGAAATAGGGGGGAAGGTGAAAACAAGAGGAGAAATGTAAGAGGTTCTGGAATGTCTCTAGATGAAAGCAAAACTCAGCAGCTGCATGGAGAAAATTCAGGACTAGTGTTCCAAGTGAGTGCTCGCCATGAAAACAGTACAGAGCTTTGTGCAGAGACTCTGGGGTGATGTGGGTCTGGGCTCGGACCTGGTGTCAGGAAGGCTTTAGGAAGGGTAGTGGTGGGCAGACAGCAGGGAATATCCAGCAAGGGCCTTAGGAACATGGACAAGGGGATGAGACCCAGAGTTGCCATAGGAGTCAGTTATGATGCCACCTACACTGCTGATCTACATAATGATTCCATACACTCCTCGCATCATTTAAATAAGAAAAAAAAATTACCTGTGGTGTCCTGAATATCGAGGACCACGGATATGGCCTATTCCTCTGCACCCTGGAGTAGGACAAACAGCTTGCCCTGGAAGGATTTTCACATCATTTGCTCCTTCAGGAAGTAAAAGAACATATCTTGAAAACACCCTCAGTAAAGGAAAACTGGAAAAACTGAAATATGTGAGATACATTGAGACTTAACAAATTAAAAACAAGTTAAAAACAAACCACCACTGAAAACATAATTACTGAGTACTTGTGATGTATGTAAAGTGACTTAGCAGAAAATATTAGGGCTATAATAGATAATACTAACAGCAACTAAAATTGAAGACCAAGAAAAACATAGAGACATGAAGAAAGACATGCATATATTCACTTATACCTTTGAGAAGATAATACTGGCAAAGGTCATACGCCAGTTGAGAAAGTAAGAAGGTGAGGTATGGTTTGCGATTTCCCATGAAAACTCCTGTCAACCACAGCAAGTGCTGGGCAGAAACTGAGCTAGAAAATGGCCTGCAGCGAGCAAACATTGTCCTCCCTTGTGCTTATTTGAGGAGCTGTCAAAGCTAGCTAAGAAAGAAGTGCCTGAGTCAAAGCCTGGCCCAGCTAGCATACCACACCTTATCTACTCCAGACCAGATGAATTCTTTTCAGCCCAAGAGGCGATTCATCTCTACCGATTATCAGAATTAAACACCCCTTGCTCTGTTCTGTGATTTTCTGTAGTTCTGGATCTTATTTCCCAGATAACCCCACACTTTTATTCTCCCTCCTCTGCTCTCAGACTTCCATTTTGTATTCAAGATCCTGACTTTGCTGTCTGTTTTCTCCCTCTCCTAGCTATAATATGATCTGGTTGCTGCCTAGACACTGTGTCCTGGAGCTGTCTTATGGAGAAAAAGTTCACGTTCTCATACCCCACGTGCCTCTGGATTGCTAAAGAAGCCAGTGCTCTTTTTCCCTTGTCGTGCTTTTTCTAGTCTGTATTATTTTATGACTTCTTTCCTCTGAAGGCTGGCAACACAGGACCCCATCACCACTGGCCTTCTTGCTCTCTCAGTTATGTGCCTGTCACCTCACATCTCTCAGGGAAGACTTCAATGTCCAGAGCCATCTTTTCAAAATGCAAATCTAACCAACTCACTTGCCTGTTAGCACTTTTCAATGGTTTCTCGTCATTGTTGGGATTAAGTCCAAAATTCCTAGACTGGACCATGGTCTGATTTATAGCTGCCTCTTCAGGTATGTTTTACTAGATGGTCCCCTTATTCAATATTCTGCATCCATACTGGCTTTTTAATTTCTTGAACCTGACAGGTTCTTTCAGGGTTTTTGCATATTTGAATAAGTTTCTTATCTGGGTAAATCCTATTTGTCTTTCAGGTCACAACTTGTATTTTATTTTCTCAGGCTAACTTACAAGAGTGCACTAGGTTCCCATTTTACATAGCATCTACCTTGACTACAAATGAAATGATTATTTGTTTAATGCCTATTTCTCTTATTAATCTATAAGCCATAAGCCTTGGTGTATTTCAGAAAGCTTGAGTGCTATTACTTCCTAGTCTACCATAAAGTTATTACTCAGGAAATGCTTACTGAATGAACAGATGAGTATTCCATTTTTCTCCCTCATAATGCTTATAGTCTGGAAACAAGGTTTACATATAAACAAGAAATTTGAATTGTAGTATTGTTACAGGGCATGAAAACACTGAGTTTTCCTAATATGTGGCAATATTGGAAAAAATAAATACCTCAAATATTAATACAATTTCCTTAAACTTACTGAATAATAGCAAAGTAAGTCTTAGGTACTTACTATCTACTCAGGACTTTGTAAAACATCTTGAATGATGGATAGAAATAAATGCCTTATTCAAAGGCAGCTTTTTTCAAAAGATGACTTTTTTTTTTTTAATAGAAGAACCAGGGTGTAGGCCAGAAGTGGGGCGGGGGTGAAGGGGAGAAAGGATTCACCAGAGACAGAGTAGGGAGCAGAACAGGCAGACTGACTGAAATAGACAGCTGAGGGGAGCAGCTGGAAAGGAAAGACAGGAAAGGTCTGCTATGCTATGTGGGTTAACTCCCTGGCCGGGGATCAAACTCAGATTATAGTGGTGATGCTTAATTATACACAAAATTTTAATTCAGAAATATGCTGTATCAGTCAGGAAATAATCATATAGAAAGACAAAAAACACAAAGATAATAGACTGTTATTCCCAATTGTGTATCATAATATACTAACAAAGGCACGGGAACAGAACCTGGAATATTAAACCCATAAATAAACCTACAAATAAATACTTTTCAACAGCCATCCCATATATAGCATGGTTTGGACAATATTCAGCAAACTCTCAATGAATGTTATTTTGTTATTGTTCAGGACTATTTTAATGTACTTGATTAAATTAAGGTTTTAAAGTGATATTTTAAATATTTGCTGATATATATTTATATCCAGAGCCCTGATGGCTATATAATTCTCTCGTTGATAAATTTGTAAGAAGCGGTATGACCTCGATTAATAGGAGAAGAGTTACAACATTAAAACCACATCAAGGAACATAACAAAGGAGTCAAGGAAAACATGAAACTAAAAATACAGAGATTTGAACAATTGTTCAGTGAAGTTCATAGGATGAAGTTTATTTGTTTTTAAATTTTTAAAAAAGATTTATTTGTGCATACATAAGCTGGGGTACAGCAGAGTGCGGAAGGTGAGAGGATTCACCAGAGACACAGTGGGGAGCAGAACAGGCAGATACAGAAACACACTGCTGAGGGGTGCATCGGGCGAGGCAGGAGAGGTCTGCTGCACCATGTGGGTCCCCTCCCTGACCGGGAATTGAACTGGCGCTGCTGTGCCGCGGATGGTTCACAGAGTGGCCAACCCGCTGCGCCACCAGGGAGGCCCAGGATGAAGTTTAATGGGTTGATTCAATGGTAAATTAGACAGTCAACCATTGGGGAAAAGAAACATATTTTGTAACAGTTCATATTACTGCCTTGAGGGTAAAGGAAACTTAAGATAAAATTAATGTTTTTCCTCCAGAAAATAATTGCATTTTCACCAAGAATATATCTCTTGTAACTTAAATATTTATAGAATTCAGTCTCAAGAAAAAAATTGAACTCAGTTCTTCAGAGACCATACCTGATCATATGACACTATTATGCCATCTATTTACTACTTTGCCTGAAATTATTTTCCTACTTTAAGTGTTTATCACCTGTCTCCTTTCATTAGACTTTATCATTAACAAGTGTTATCTGTTGGTCTTAGACCTTATCTAACTTCCCTAATTTGCTTACCAAAAAATAACCAGCCCTTACTACAGCAGTGATTAACACAAGATAGATATTGAGTAAATGTTTTATTTAAAAGGTCATAAAAGACAATAATTAACACCTGTACTCATTATTTTAGAATATCCTGACTATGATGCTATGAAAAAAATCCCTATTTAATTTTGATTCAGAGCTTAGCTCGTCTAATATCAAATCTCCAGTTTTTAATTTTAAGTACTTTTTGCTACCTGTTATATCAAATGACATGAATAACTCCTAATTTATTCTAACTCTTCTATAAAAATAAATCTAATGCATAGTTCCCTTAGCAAGAACATATAAGAAATGGAAAATATCCTTTAAAGTGGATATTATCTAAGTCAATTGCAGTAATTCCTACAACATGGTACTGCAGTAAAATGTCCTTGAGGTTCTCATTCACATAAAATCAGTGTCTCTCAAGTTGAAAAAATAAACATCTCTTTGATTAAGCCATTGCAAACAGATTTTTCTTTTACTTGCAGCTGAAAAATCCCTGCAATAAGACAGTGATTTTATTTTGTTTTCCCTTTTGCAAAATCAAGCAATTGTTCTTAAACAAGGACTAGACTTGCATGTAAGCATTAGACCTATTGTCATGTAAAGATGATGTAAGATGTCAAGGGCAAAATCAAGAAATGAAAGGAATTGTACTCCTTTCTACAAAATGAGAATGGGAACTATCCCTTATTTCAAAATGACCCAAATTGGCAGCCATAAGTAATGTGAATGAAAGCGTTTATTATCCCACCCAGAATGGGTTAGGAGCTGAGATCATCTGTCTCTTTCAAATGGGAAGCAAGTTTCTTTCAGAATTGTTATTTTATTTGGTATCGAAATGACCCAGAGCAGCATTATAATACTGCCACTGATTAAAGAAAATTAAGAGGAGGATTTATTTATTTAAATATATGTGTGTGTGTGTCCAGATTGATGTTGGCTAGCATCAGAAAATAAGGACCAACATTTTTATCCTTATTTGAACACTAATTACCTACTCCTGAGACTGTGTTCAGTTTTACGTGATTCATTTAGCAAGATTTTTTTTAAAGAGAGAAATGACATTAGGTGGCAATATCTGCTAAAATATATACAGAACAGACAAACAAATTTAAATGTCACTGAAAGCAGGCAAATTAAAGTGCTTTTTTTTCTTATTTTTTAAATAAAAATACTCAGGGGGTTATTTATTATTTAAAAAGCTACTGCGAGCCTGTTATATGCCAGATAATATTCCAGGTACTATATATATGGCATTAAACCAAATGGAAAGAGACCTATGCCCTGGGAGTAACTACTGCTGTCAAAGGCCAAAGAAACTGCTGAGTAACTGTTAGATAGTGATGGCACTAGGACGTTATATAAGTGGGGTAAGGAGTAGAAAGTGACAGGATGGGAGTACAGGTACTTCTTAAAATGGGGTAGTTAGGGATGAAGTCCTGACATTTGCCAGTATCCTACATGAAAAAGGATGAGATATGTAGGAGCAATAGCAGGAAGATCAGTGTGAACAATGCGAAGGGTTTAAGAAGTGAGGTATTTAGACCCTCTAGATCCAAATGAAAGAGTCTCCCTAGTATTTTGGGCTAGATGAGAATCCTAAAAAGTATAAACATGGAATTGAATTAATGAGAGCACACTCGTTGAAGGTCTGTTCTTTGAAATGATTTTTCCTCTGCAAATTGATGAAGAGCTTGAGGCAGGCTCTCATTGTGGCTGGGACTAGAGGCATCACTGCAGTGATGGTGCTCATATGTGGTATTTAAAAACCACAGACTAGATGAGTTTCCATAGTGAGTTAATGTTGATGGAGAAGAGGCCCAAGTTCCAAGTTATAGGAAACACAATATGCAGAGTCTAAGAAGAAGGAAAGGATAAGGAAGCTGTGAAGTCACCGTGGTTAAGGAAATAAGAAGACCCGGAGAAACACATGCTGCCTGGAGCAAGCATGTGAAGAAGCAGTGGGTGGCTGTGTGCATGATGCTGTGGACTGAGGCCTATACACAGGCCATGGAAGTAGGCAGAGCTGTGATCATTACAACAGGAATGTTTTCAGTGAGCAGACTAGAATAAGTCCAACTGGGGGTCTCCCTGGTGGCACAAAGGGTTAAGGCGCAGCACCATGAAGCTGTCTGCAGCCACTGCAAAAGTTTGATACCCAGCCAGGGAGGGGACCCACATGGTGCAGCCGACCTCTCCTGCCTGGTCTGCTGCTCCCCTCAGCAGTGTATTTCAGTTGATCTGCCTGTTCTGATCCCCACTCTGTCTCTGGTGACTCCTCTCATCCCCCTCACCCCTGACCTGTACTCCAGCTCGTGTATGCATAAATAAATATCTTTAAAGAAAAATATTTATTTATTTATGCATACACGAGTTGGGGTACAGGCCAGAGCTGCAGGAGGTGAGAATATTCACCAGAGACAGAGTGGGGATCAGAATAGGCAGACTAACTGAAACTCACTACTGAGGGGAGCAGCCAGTGAGGCAGGAGAAGTCTGCTGTGCCATGTGGGTCCCCTTCCTGGCCGGGGATCGAAATTGCACTGGTGTGTTACAGATGCTTCACAGTGCGGCACTCAACCTGCTGCACCACCAGGGAGGCCCAATAAATAAATCTTTAAAAAAAAAAAAAGAGTAAGTCTAACTGATGTTCAAGGGAAACAAAGGAGAAAATATTGGTATATAGTATTTTTAACATTACTTTGGTTTGAGTAGCGATAGCCCTGTTTCAGAAGAGGAAAAATTTGATAATGTGGAGAAATGTGTACTGGTAGGGAGTGGGCACACCAAGGGACTGAATGCTGATGGGCTCAAGGACGGCCTGACTGTGTCAAGAAGGGATGTCAAAGCCCATGTGGACGAAGGAAGGTGGATTACTGGAGTTGGGGCTGATAGGAAGACCAACTTCTCCACTGCCAGTCTTTATTTTCTCAGCCACACAGACAGTAAATCAAGCAGATGAGGTTAAGAATGGGGTAAGGAAAGCAGCAGTATAAAATCTAGAACAACAAAAAAGTCAACTGTTCAAATATGCACATGTTCTCATTTCAAATAATGAAGCTTTTGCTATTTTTATTCTGGAGTGGAAACTTTTAGGTTAGTATCTTATACTTTTTCCAACCCAACCTCCAGTGATTTATATTATAGTTTGCTAAGAAGATTTAATGAAATAATTAGCCTTGAATGTTGAAGAACACAAATAATAAGCATATCTTTCAATCTGAAATTATAGGTTAATCATACCTATTCTCTACCTCCCAATGAAATTAGGGACAATAAATACCTATTGTACTACAATAATGAGTTTTTCTAATAGAAGAAGAAATTAATATAACCAAACACGATGCTTGCTTGTATTAGATTGCAGGCTGTCAGATTTCATGATATATAAATAAAACAGAACAATTTCCTTTCTGTGAAACAGCAATGCAACAAAAGAATTTAGAAAAAGTCTAAGAATATAAATGTTATCTTTATTTGATGGTGTAAAAAAACTTAAAGTATAACAATGGCAGCATTAATAGAGGAAGGTAAACTAACCAGCCACCTAACACATTTAGGAAAACACGAATATGGTGAAGTCTGAAGGAGACCAACGAATATAATACTTACCGATGTACCACACAGTACTTATTAGTACTTACTGTACCATGTAAGAAAAGAGTGCACCAGAAATTAACCATTTCCTGAAAGTTCCTTCTACAGATATGACAGTTTCTGAGCAGTTAAGGTAAAAAAGTGAAACGTGCTATATTGGCATTTGCTCAATATTTAAAAGTAAGATCAGAGCAGCTGGTATAGATTTTTCTTAGCAAAATATAATACAATGCATTTATCACATGTTGAACTATAAGTCAACGTCAAAATAGTATAGTGGGTAATCGATGAATCACACAAGAATTCCAGAAAAAGAGGATCTCATGGGTACCTAAATATCTGAGAAACCAAGGTTTAGCTGGAAGGTAGGATGACTTGACCAAAGATATGCGTACAAAGCAACTTAAATTTGGTTAAGTATTGGTGTGTACCACTATAAGGTTTAGTGACAAGATAGAGAAGTGTGCATGGTGTTAACTGACAAATGGTCATGATGGCATTAAAGAGGAAAGGGAGAAATATAGATTCAATTTGAAATAGCTCTCATTTAAATATCACAGTAGCACTTTGAAGAGTGGATAGCATAAATTTATACAAAGCTATTTCAATACATGAAGTTCCGTTTTCTACTGAAAAGCATAGGTTTTCATAAAATAGCCATTTCTTTTGTAATTTAGTCTTTTTAAAAAAGATTTTTATTTATTTATGCATACAAGACTTGGGGTACAGGCCAGAGACAGGCGGGTGAGAGGATTCACCAGAGATGGAGTGGGGAGCAGAACAGGCAGATCTACTGAAATACACTGCTGAGGGGAGCAGTGGGCAAGCCAGAGAGATCTGCTGTGCCACGTGGGTCCTCTCCCTGGCCGGGGATTAAACTCGCACCGCAGTGGCTGTGGAAGCTCCATAGTGCGGCATTCAACCCCTTGTGCCACCAGGAAGACCCTGTAATCCAGTTTCTAACTTTTCAAAGAAATTAGAAAAATGACTGTCTTGGTTAATGGAAGAGAAAAACTGGGAGAGGACCACATAATACAAAACCAAGGATTAAAAAAAAAAATAGGGATAGCTGCCACACACAAACACAAATTGGTTTACATGTAACTAAACTAGGTTGAATTAAACTTACTTCTAAATTTTCTTCTGAGGGACTGAAGGATAATATGGCACTATTGACCTAGATAGTCATACTTCTTTTTTTTCCCATTATTTTAAAGTAGGAACTCACAACAGATATAAACCCACCAAAATGGGTGACTTGCCATCTAAGCCTCATTTCTTACACAAATTCTCAAAGATACTATATAAAATTACTTTGTGTGTGTCCTGAATCTAGTTTTTCTGTTACATGGAACTGGTCTTTAAAAGCTATTAACTTGGTGCTTGGTTTATGTAAATGGAGTTTATTATCTAAGTGAAAATACCACAAAATCTTCTCTTCTCTCTCTCTGCCATCATTTGCTCTTTTTGTTTCTCTCTCCAACTTCCTCTCTCTCTTTGTTTCACTCCACAGTGCCTCATGTAAAGTGATATTACGTGGAAGAAAAAGTGTAGTAACTTGTGCCTTCTTTATTTCTAGAGATCCCACATGAAGGAGGTATGGCACAGGACTGAGATGACAAGTCTAGCACAGGTGCTTATGAACTTTTTATGAGCTCCACACCCTTCCACTGCTTCCCCCCTTTCACCAAAAGAAGGAACTGTGTTACACAGTGTATTGAATAGAAAATCAAACTGAATAGCTGTTGACAGAAACATCATCTATTCTTAAAATCAAACATTTTATAAATATAAAAGTTATTTAGAAGAATTAAACACACTTAAATACTCAAGACTCCAAAGTGGGTGACTCTAAGATCTTTCTAATAACCTGCAAATTATATCTAACACAGTTAATTATGGCACCTATTATCCCTCCTCAAATTAGTGTTGATGTAACACTAAAAACTTTCATTACCAATAAGCTTTTGGACAATCTTAATAGAAAATGTTGCAATCATGCCAGAAGCACTTATATACATATAATTAATAATTGCATTTCTCCTGTGGTTGCTACTTTTAACCTAACTCTAGGGTTAATGGCATTTCTGTATTAAATAATTTTTAATAAGCTTGGCAGAACAGCCATGTCTCTAATGGGAAGGAAATCATCTACCCAGATGTCTATTAAAGACGGGTTCTCCAGGACCTGTGCACGCACCAGCCACCAGTTCACTCACTGTGGCTTTGACTACTTTGGATTCAAACCTGACAGGAAAGTGCAATTCCTGACTGAATGTTAAGGGTCAGTGCTTCTCAGAGAGAGTCCCACATAGGAAGATGCACCAGACTCAACTTCCTCCATGCTGCCTAATCAAAACAACAAGTCACAATGTTCATTTCCATTATTTATCTGTAAAGAGAAGCATTCAGAGGAGAGAAAGCTCCCATGATATGATCTGACCATTCAAATTCTAACTTGCCTCTGGCTAGGTGAGTGCCCACAGGGATGGCCCTCGGGGACTGCCATTTCAGTCCAGCCTGAAGCAGCAGAACAACGTGCCAGGTTCTGCTAGGCTAGAGTCTTCAACACAGCAGGGTCAAGAGACCCTGGAAGTCCATTGCAGGAAGGAGAAAGGTTCCGTTACTGGCATATACAGCTGGAAGGGACTCAGAAAAGGTCCAGGTCCCACAAAATAAAAATTCTAGAAGTACGCTTCTGAATCTTAGCTCCCTCATGTTTTCCCATCAGTTGGGAAAGAGCAGCCTAGTCCATCCACAAATAAGGAAATAAAGGTTTTTTTCTTTTTTGTGGGTTTTTTTTTTGGGGGGGGCGCTTAAATAAAGAAAAATGGTTTAGAAAGTCAAATAACTTGTGCCAGAACATAAACAATCACATCATGACTGTTAAGAGAAGAACAAGTCTCTAAATAGCAGGTCTGTACTGTTGTCACTCTGCTATTCTGCCACAAAGGAAGCCTTTAGTGTAGATGCACGTACGGTCTACCTTCAACTAGTCCAAGCTTTAGAGGATGGCAAGGGGAGCTGTGTATCTCAAGGTGGTCAACTATCTGACAGGAACAGAATGAACTCTGAGCCCCCCACCATGCTGCTCAGTGTGAGCAGGAATGAGCATGCACAAGAGACTGAGGGGACAACTGGTTCCAGTCCCATGTGCCTCACGGTGGAACGGTTTCCCGAGTGTGCAGTGGTCCTGGCATTTAAAGGTGGGATATGATTTTCATAGGTGAGGGCAGTGTGGCCCTCAACTCACATCAATCACACCAATCACGTTATGCATAACAAGGGCCAAATACTAGTTTCAGTGACTGGGGTTAGCCCACTCTGCTGGGCTTACTAAGACACTTTTAGGTAATTGAGACAGCATATTTTTTGCCTTTCTCACCAGATTTAGAAGTGAACCCTAGAATAAGATGTGAGTGCACTATGTTGCTGGATTTTCCTTAGCTGCCTGGAATTATGTAAAATTTGTTCAGAGGTACTGCATAGAAAGATTGTTCTTCTATCCTGATGGGGTTCATGACAAAACAGGCCCACTGATATGAAAAAGAGAATGATGACTTCAAAGAAAATAATGGATGATGTTCTTGTCAATCAAATACAACACAAGCGCACATTAGAGGACAAAATTTCCACAATCATTTTTTTAACTCCGCTTTACAATTTCCTGGAACATAAAGACTTCTAACACTCAGGAAAACAGTCAAGTAAAGTAGCAATGAGGAAAATGTAGGGAGTAGCGTCCTGGAGGAGAGGGTAGTAACAAGGAAGGCGATTTATATGCTATCCACGGCCATGTCCCCATTGTTAATGATTTTCAACTGTTTGGTGACCACAGAAATAACAGTATAAGAATAAATTTTCTATGAATAAATGATGCCAATGAAATTTGCATCTTAAAGAATGCTCCAGGTTGGGTGAAAAGCAGCAAAGGAGCGTATAACAGGGGACAGCTACTGGCTGGTCAAAGCTGTTCCGACTTTGACTCTGCAGTTTCTGGAATGAGGAGCTTACTCCTGTGAGCAAATTATGGAAGGAAGGTCTCTGGTCACTGTTGCTGGGCGTTCAGGCACAGTAAGGTATTAGCCTGAAGACCTATAAGAGGGATTCTGCCATCCATTAAAACTACAGTCATCTGGCATGTTGAAGTGAAACCTACTGCTTTGCTCAAGAAAACTATCCTAACTTTTACTTTCTGTTTGAAACGCATATCGTAGCTTATGTAAAAAGGAACATATAAGCTAAATACTCCTAGCTCCCAAATATGCCATAAAATTATCAGTTATTTAAGTTTGTTATTTGCATTGTTCATTGAATTTTCAATTGATGTATCTTTGTATAAAACTGCATCTTCTTTATTTTGGACATGTTAATATCAGAACAAAATTTTTAAAAAGCACAACTTTCAAAACCTTTGCCAATGTGGGAGGCAGGGTCTGAGATCCCCCTATTCTGCCTTAGAGAAGACAGCAAAGGGAAAAAAAAATACCAGCTATATCAGCAGAGGGAACACCAGGTGGGCAGGGCCACTCGGCGTCGCTGGGGAAAGAGATGGGGACACAAGATCAACAGGAGAAATCTCTGGGCTGCTTCGTCCATGTGAGATGAATCCTCATCATGCTTGCAGGGACCTTGTGAGGATCAGCCACACTGGGCTCTCTGCTACCACACCACTGTCGTCAGATTCCGAGCCTAGTTTGGCTGGAGGAGGTCTGGGGACCCTCAAGGGAGAAGCCAAAAGAGAGCAGCACAGTTTCTAGCGGCAGCACCACAAGGTCTATGACAACGCCTCGTTCTTGTCTGCCCGTGCCTTCGCTGCAGTGTCTCCAGGGTGGGGTGGGCTGGTTCATCTCCAGGAGCTTTGGGCCGTCGTGTAGCCCACTGGAGAGCTGCCCTGAACTACCGGGGCGGGCACGAACTGTCCTGTGCTTTGTGCATCAGCTCGAGGAATCTGATGGGAAGAAATTGGTCTCAGTTGGCAAGGAGGGCCTGAGGCTGCCTGAGGCTGCAAGGGGAAGGACATGGAGGAGAGCAAGGCCAACCTGGAGAACCTCTGCAAACTCATGGAAGAAAAACTGGCTAAGGAGGCTGAGAAGGTGACAATGTCTAATAGGCTTGTGTCTTCAGCCTGTTGCACTTTGACTGGCACCCGCGCTGGACAGCCAACAGAGAGAGATTATATGTATTTTCAACTTCTTGATTAGTTGCTTAGAAATGCAGAATGAGGGGTCTCCCTGGAGGCGCAGTGGGTTAAGCAACACACTATGAAGCAAACCGCAGCCTCTGTAGCACGAGTTCGATCCCTGCTGCCGGTCAGGGAGGGGACCCACATGGCATGGCAGACCTCTCCTGCTGTGCCCGTTGCTCCCCTCAGCAGTGTACTTCTGTTGATCTGCCTGTTCTTCTCCCTGCTCTCTGTGGTGAATCCTCTCACCCCCCCCCCCACCTCTGGCCTGTACCCCAGTGCTTGTATGCATAAATAAATAAATCTTAAAAAAAATGCAGAGTGAAATGAAAAACCAACACCGTAATTCCTATATGATGTCTTTCAGAATGCAAATACATGTTTACACTGAAAATATTTGAGTCTATCTTCATTCTAGGGAGTCATTTAAGGGTATACTTATTCATAAAATAAAACTGAGAAGACTTTTTATATTTCTAACATGATGAAAGACAAATGAACAAAGCATCTCCAAGATGCTTAGCTTAACATTAAGCTAATTTTAAAGCAACACCCAGAGTTGCCCTGACACACTTCCCATGTTCACCCCATACACCAAGTTTGAAAGAAGATATCAGTGTGAGTAGGAGAACGTATTTTGGGAGGAGGAAACGGAATCTTTTCACGTGGAGTCCTGGGGTCTCTTGCAGCCTGTAGTGTCTCCTATGTGACCTCTGTTGAAGCATACAGTGGCGTCTGTTCGCAGGACCATCTCTCTACCAAGTTTCATCCCCTTGGTCACCAGTGCAGAACTATTGTACTATGGACCTTGCCAAGCCCTGGCACAGTGCTCAGTATACTCGAGCTGCCAAAGAATATTCAATGACATCAGCAACACTGCTCTCTCAGTAAAGCCCTTCTGATATTCAGTTGTTGACTCAAGCTTTCATTAATCAGGCCCTGTAGAGGGAAACTGGAGCAGGAGTATGATAATTGCATGTTGTCCCCTTCTTCCTCCCTTGAAAGTGTTAAAAGGTCTTCTGAAAAGGATTAAATCTCTTTCAGAGAAATCGTGAAAATCTCCTGGCCAGTTCAAGATGTCCACTAAACTTTCATGTGTTGACATCCAAAAATCTACAGTCAATACAATCTACCTATCTGAGGTAGGGTAGTGTGAGAATCTGTGATATTTCACCTTATTACAAACCACTGGGTTATATCATGACTTTCAGAAGGTAGTATGTGTTTTCTTCATAATGTCAGTGACTACACAGTGCTGTACCTTGTTTACATACAATCTACGAGGGTCAGTAATGGGACATTAAAGGCCTTTCTTGCCATATCACATTTCAGCTGCAAACAGTAGTGAACTTGGATGATAAAGTAACCTACACAAAGTAAGCACTATGGTCTTAATGACCAAGTTCTAGAACACAGTTAATAAATTCTGCTCTTATACTTCCAGAAGGCAGGGTACACAGGATAAGCATTTCAACAAGTATCATTTAAAAGAGATAATATCATTAAGATTGTAAGTACATTCTGAAATGTATTATTTTTCCTTGATAAGTCTATCAAGTAAATCTGTAATTAGGGACTTCTAAAATAGCTAACTTTTTTTTTTTTTAACACAATACGCTGTAATTGTCTATTAAGTCAATGAGTACTTGGGGACTCTTAAAACTGCTGATTACTTGCTTGCTTGTATTTCGGAAGAATAAGTCTTAAATATTCCTTATGAAATTAAAAATTTGCTTTAGCTGGCTAAGTTCACAATCTTTACTTTTTCATAAGAAAAACATCTATCTGCCTTCATAGTTATTGTTCTAGATCTGGACTATACTTGCATTAACTCTTGTTTTATAATGGAAGTGAATTTCTATTATCTGACAGAATAAAATAGTTCTAGTTATACAGGGTCTCAAATGTTCATCAAAGTGCTTTATCAGTCATTCATTTCTTAATGCAGACTTAGGTATTTTATCTCTCTTAACAGGATAAACAATGTACCAGGCCATATGGTATATTTAAAAATCACTCTGCTTGCTATATTTAGATATTTGCTGTGTAATGAACCAAATGGAATAAAACTGATTTATATCTTTTATCGAGTTATGTTCTAATATCTTTTGTTTAACAAATAAATAAATTAGCGATGGGCATTTAATATAAATTATAGAATATCTATTGTTATTATAGTTTACATGATTATTCTATTATTATACTCTTTAATTTCAAAACAGTGCTTCAATTAATTTACTTTTTAATGAAGCATCATAATTACTTCCAAATATAAATCAAAGAGAAGCTAAAGAAAGAATAATGTCAAAATTATTTAGATATGGAAGCCAGCTAGGAAATCTCCTTTTTCTGCCTGTCAGCTTCCTATTTATGAATGCTTCCTCTGTTGGCAGTGAGGGGAGGAGGTGTTTTGGCACATTTCTCTCCTTCTCAGCCTGATTACACTAATTCCATAGCTACTACTGAAGAATTCACTCCATGAAGGGTGCAGGTGAGAGCCAAGGTAGCCTCTAAAGATGCATATTGTTTGGTCACATGATTAATCAACTCATAAAGAAATATACAGATAAATATCTACTGGAAATCAGGAAACAGACACTGGAGAAACAATGAGAGAAAACGCTCATCGTCCCTCCATTCGTGAAGCTTACAGTATCATAGAGATTACTGACAAAAAGCAAGGAATCAGGCAACCAAAATAATTACATATAGTGATCTGCACTGTGGAGAAAGGGTAAAATGGAAACTAATAGTGGTAGTGGTTCTTTAGATAATAGCCAGGGAAGGTTCTTCTTGAAGGGACCGTGTCAGATGAATTCTAAGGATGAGACGAAGGTATGTATTAGAAGAGCAGGTAGACCAGGCTGGCTGGAGAAGACAGCATAATTTGGAGTGGAAAGAACATGTGTTCACGAAACTGAGAGAAAGGGGTAGTGGAGAAAACAAGAGGTGAAAGGGAGATAAGACGGTAAGACAATGTGGTCACCTTCTTTCTCTCTTCACACATTTCCCTCTCTGTCCTCATTTCCCCCTCTTCAGGCTGGCACTGGAGTAGGTACTTATAAATGAATGGGTAGCCCAAAATAAGACTGGGGCAATAGTCAGCTTTCTACTCCCTGAGGTATACCAGGAGGTACACCAGGCAGAAGTGGAAGATGCTGCAATGGCCACTGGCCATTAGAACCCAAGGTTGAAATTTTGCTTTGGCATAACCTGTGTGGAACAGAGAAGGGAGAAAGTTCTTTTATGCCTGCCTCTGTAAGGAAGCACAGGGTAAGTAACGCACTGGCATGTGAGCAGAGCCTGGGGTGAAGATGCAAAAGCCACATGGAGCCCAGGACAATCAGGACAACTCAAAGTGGAGAAAGGATGAAGCCAGATGATTCCTTCCAGGCCCAAAAAAGGGTTTCTCTTTCTGGAAAGGGAAGGTGAGTCTTCTCTTTAGAACTAGCTGCACTCCCTCGGAGTGAATGATGTGCAGTTACCACAGCCTCCCTGGATGTGGGTGTGTGCTGCAGTGTCGATTTTATTTTTTGTCACGCATTTCCCATCATCCCTCATGCAACGCTGCTGACGCTGCAAAAGAGAGGTGCCACCCCTTATTGGAGATCCAGACTCAATATCCCCATGGGTGCCTTTGTAGATGCGCTGGCCACCCACCTGCATGGACAGGGAGTGACGGGAGGAAGACACATGATCTTAGAAGCACACACTGAAGAGTCCAGACAAGCAGGGAGTGCGTTCTCAGCAGCACCAGAGACTCACCTCTGCCTCTACCAAGTGATTCAAACAGCGATCTCCCCACCCCACCCACCGCTCCCCCAAACGAAAGGGTGGGCACAAGGGGCTTGAAGGGTTCTATCAGCTTTATATTCCACACTCACATCTTTGCTGACTCCAAGGACAGAGCACTTTCTGGGGTGGCTCAGAGTTTCTGCGATTGCAAATCAAACCCTCTCACGTCTACTTGTTTTTATGCCAGGCAGAAAGAGCGGCTCTGCTCTTCTCCTGTGTGTGATGCACGGTGTTTGCTACTCACAGCACAAATGGTGAGGCCAGGCAGGTCTGATAGGATGGTCACCCACATAGGGATGCTCTCCCTGGGGTTCTGAGTAGCCCACTGTCACCCCACAGGCCACCAGCTCATCACTGCATCGTTTCTATCACTTTAGAACATTTTATCTGTACTCTAATGAGTAAAGTCTCTTAGTTACCAAGTGTGCATCCAAATCCATGTTTTAAAGTGGCTCTTTTGTACCAGTTATATCTACCTTACTAGATGCATTGGAACCTGCCACAATTTTATTTTACTATTTCTATTTCCACCTTAAAACATTATCAAAGTGTTCCCATGCAATTACATGTTATTCAGTTTAACTATCACTTCTGACAGTGTTTTTTAAAACAAGGGCTGAAAGGGAAAGGAGGATAATACAGAAGAATACACTTAAAAAATGTGACAGTTAGGAAAACAGCAATAGGACAAATATTCATTGAGCATTCAACGAACGAAGGAAACTGACTAAGGCATTTCAGTCTATGAAGTAAGCAACCGGGGCTGGAGGAGGAGAGATGAAACTGGCCTATTTACAGACTGACACATTCCATTTGGACCCTTCCAGCATTTTCTGACATGCATTTACCACCCTCAACAGCTGCATGGAGTGTAAGGAGTAAAGGTGAATAAATCAAGGACTGTGTTCTTGAGGATCTGCATTCTAAAAGGGGAGTCACCCATCTATCCGCTTAGTGACTGCTATGTGAGTTCCAAGACTGTAATGTCATGTAGAGTTGGTACAAAGAGAACAGAAACAAATAAGTGCACTAATTCATGGTGGTCCTTGAGAACCACTATTAGGCAATACAAAGGCAGCTAAGGGGTTAAAAAAAAAGGCAGGGCTGCTGTCTGCGGACTGCTGGGGCAGAGCCCTCTCTGGGAGGGGACACTGGAGCAAAGCCCTGGGAGCATATGAGGCACAAAGCTCCAAGGCTAGGGAACAGCAGAGGCAGTATGGAGGTGCATCTTGTGTGCCAGTGCAGCTAGCACTGGGTGAGCAAAAAGCAGTGAAAAGCCCTGCAGCACAGGCAACCTGAGGCAGGTAAGACCTCCAGATGATGGGAGGTGATGGGAGGCACTTTGGAAGGTCGTGGGCCCAAGAGTGGCAAGAAAAATGTAAGTGCGACACAACATAAGAGAAAACAAAATGCCACAAGATTAGGATGAAGAGACGATTCATCACCCCAACGACATCAGAAAAAGGTCTGAAGGTGAGGTGACACTTGACCACAGAGGTCTTCCAGCAAGATAGGTAAAGGTCCAACCCAGAGGCAGAGAGGTGCTCAATGTAGACTAAGAAGAGAGGAAGAAGAACTGAGGAAAGTGCCGCTGCCCAAATCAAGGACAAAGGAATGGTAAACTGTGCTTAATATGAGAAGGCTCAGATGAGAAGGTTATCTATTTGATTGAACAATTAGAAAGACACTGAATAACAGTTGGAATGATTTTATTTCACTGGTGGTATATTTACAATTGTGATGTGTTTTATAATGAGAAATGTGTATTAGCTTTTCATTGCTGGCACAGAGTTTCTAAAACCTTTGGAATTTCTTGTGATGAGAGCAAAAAAGATGTTTTTGTTATGATAATGAGGTGAATTTTGGAAAGCACCTAAGGATGGGGACTCGTTGCTACGGGAACCAACCATGTGATTAGAGAGTTGGAACTTTCAGTCTCATTTCTAGACCTCTGGAGAGGGGAGAAGGGACTGGAGATTGACTTCAATCACCAATCATGACTGATTTAACCAATTGTGCCTCTCTGATGAAGGTTTCACAAAATTCCAAAAGGATCTGGTTTGGAGAGACTCTAGATTGGTAAACACCTGGGAGTGGTGGGAAAGCAGCATCTCAGAGAGAATATGGAAGCTGTGCACGCATTCCCACATGCCTTGTTCTGCCCATCTCTTCCATCTGGCTGTTCTTGAGTATATCTTCTCATAATAAACTGATTATTTAGTGAGCGAGATGTTCTGAATTCTGCGAGCCACTGTAGCAAAAGGTGAGGTGAAAACCTGGACTTGTACCTGGGATCTGAAGGGGAGGGGCAGTCTTGGACTGTGCACTTTGCCTGATGCTGTTTCCAGATAGTGTCAGAGCTGCCCAACTGTAAGGCACCCAGCTGGCAATGGAGAATTGTTCAGTGTTGAGGGGGGAGGGAACCCACACACAGAGACTAGGTACAGAATCGCAACCATGTATTTAGATTATTTTTTTAAGAACAGTAAAATTCTTTAGCTCTCAATTTAATGGGGCTGATAGGGCCTGCTTATCTTAAATCCAAATCAATAACTCTAAATGTTTTGAACTGTCTTAAATGTTACTCAATATCCACTCAGACATCAACATTCCCTTTAAGGACATGAGATTATAACAAGTATATAGAGAAAAAAAATGCTGGTTTTGTAAGCGTTAGGAAATAATGTCAACTCAATGCCTAGATCAGGAAAGAAATGCCCAGAAAGAAACTCTGCCTGTGCTTTCCCCCAACCCCTGTTACTGCCTGAAGGACTACTGTCCACCAGACTACTGACAGCAGCCATTAAAGTATTTAATCTCATAAAGCTGCAAGTCATAGAACTGCAAGATTAAGTAATTTACCCAAAGGAATAGAATCAGCCAATGCAGAATGCAAATTTAAAGCCAAACTTTTCTAACTCCTAAGTCCACATCTTCTTGATTGTTGAATCTGGTTAATTCTCAAAGCAAGAAATATTAGGTACTGCATTGCCTCACACAGTAGGCAATCTGTGAGCATATATTTAACAATATAGTAAAATAAATGAATTCTATTTGAAAAGTTTAACATCAGATGTGATTAGGATTACAGTTTTCAAATAATGTGATTAGGAAGATTGCCAAAAGGCAATTCAATAGGTAACAGAGGTAGACATGTCTTTTGTTTGCTTTTGGTTCTGATAGTTTTATATATTTTAAAGGACACTCAGGAAATACAAACTATGACAAGAAGATCCTGATGAGTTAATTCTAAGACTACAAAGAGTCCACTGTGTAGGATTATATATGTCAGAAACCAAACAGAAAATTCGTGCTGTAGTGCCAGATGGCACAGAGGAGGTTCTCTATGATCTGGGCAGACAGGCAAAGGAGTCTAGAGCATCAATGGCTTTTTCAGGGTTTTACTGATCTTTCTGCACAGTGAGGCAACCAGATACACAGCAGGCAGAGGGTTCGGAGTGACATGAGGCTGGCAGGCCTCCTAGCCCCTGGCAAATTTCTACTCTCTGGGCTCTCCAGCATTCTCTCATGCCTCTCCTCCTGCTGCTGCAGCTGCAAGCATCCCCATGACCCAGTCTCATATGCCACCTTCATAGGCCCAGTCTCTAGGCCCAGGTGCACCCACTTATGCATGCCCACACCCTACACCAGGTGCCACCATCAGGCACAGTGCAGGACAGCAGGGGCCTATTATTGATGCTAATGGCACGAGGGCAGAAAAACTGATAATTTCCATTTATCCTACACGTGTCCTTAGCATGAGAAAAGGCAGGTTACTCTGGGAGTAGGACCCAATGTGGACTGCAGGTGAGCATCTTTGGCTCGAAATGGTGGCTAAGAGAAAACTGCCACCAGCTGGCAACCGGTCACCGACTTGTGCTCTTCCCAGTCAAATGGGAGGGAACATTCAAGCATTCACTCTCAAGAGGCTTTTTTTCCCCCTCTGACACATGATGTTCTTTTCTATTTATTTATTTATTTTTCTTTATTTATATATATTTGACATCAATTGTGGTCCCCATGGATTTTTCGAGAACTTGTATTAGGCTTCTGTGACTGAATATTATGGTCTTGGCCAAAATATACTACATTTGTGCAGCCTGACCTTCACATGTACTACTTCCTGACTCAATTTCTGCATAAATATAAATATATTTATTAAATGGCATTACCAAAACTGAAAGAAACTAAAGGAATATCACTCATCTAGAAAAACAAACTTGAAAATCACTAATAAAGACTGTATGAGAACCAACACATTTTTAAGTTGCCTACGCTTGTTCCATTTCCACCTCTACAGCAGTGACCCCTCTCTCCACTGAGTCAGAGCCCTGATACCCTTCTAAGCCCAGTTCAGCACCATTCTAAGATGCCCATTGGGATAATGCTGTTAGATCTGCTCACTCTTTAAAGCCACACATAAGCAATCTACATTTAGATTTTAGGAAAACGTGAAGATGAGCACAATACAGTTATGAAGGGCCTTGTGATCCTGCAAAGGAACCTCAGAACCTCAAGTCGATGAAAGCATATGGAGAATATGAGGAGAAGATTTGTTTTATACAGACTAATAGAGAAAGAAACAAGAAAAGACAGTCGTGAAGTCACTGCAATAGCCAATGCCAGATTATCAAGTTTTGCTCTTGTTGGGAGTACCCTGACCAATCATTTGTTTATGTTTTTCAGTGGAAAAAATTCAGTGATAAATAATAAAACTAAAAAAAAATTTGAGTAGGATTGTGTGGGTGTGTTTATTTTTATTTTAACAACAGGGGATTGGATAATACACACTGAATCATAATATAAGCCTATCTTAAAGTCTGTGTATTTAAAAATTAAGATTAATGATACAGATATGTAAAATTATGAATGACGGGGCTAACCACACAACTTACGATAAATCATATTAATATGATTCACCGAATTTATAACAAAAAAGCAAACGCAGCAGCAATAGAATACCATGAGCAACTGAAGATAGACAATTGGGTTATCTTTATCCAAAATTATAGGAATCCCAATTACTTAAGTATGAATGCACAAAACAGGAATCTTTATCGTGCTGCCAAGAACTCAAGGAAGTTAAAAACTGAATTAAAATGTTTGGGAAAATCTAGTCACTTATTAATTTTAGCACAATTTTCAAATTTCATAATCCCTAATAATTCACATACCTTTATGTAAAAATGAAAATCTATAGAATGTTGTGTCACTTCCTGACAGCACATAAAATTAATTGGGCAGTTTGAAGTGTCATGCATTCATTTAACTCATTCCATCATAAATTTGAGATAAGCACACTAACATTAATCCCATTTTATAGATAAGGAAACAACCATTGAGAATCACAAAGCTAAGCAAACAATGAAACTGAGATCCAAGTCAAGTATTGTGACTACAGATTTCACTTTTAACTGCTAGGTTTACAATTCACCTAAGACTTGAATCTTCACATCTCTGTTAGGCTCACAAGGCGAATCTGTGCAACTCACTAATTAGAAGACTATATTCTGTGAATCACTTGTAAATATGAGAGCTCAAAAAATGCAATGTCACTGTAGCCAGGAACAATGATGAGTTCTAAAAAAAATGAAAGAGAATCAGCAAGAATTGGTGACAGGTTGTTGTGGGGATGAGGAAGAAGTTAGGAGGGAGTAGAGTCCAGAATGACTCTGCATAACAAGTAGGAGCTTTGGAAGCCAGCAGGAATTATAGTAGAAAAGCACATTGTTAGCCTGGGATAGAGTTAAGGTTTGATGCATAGACTTCAGGATACTCATTAAACTGTCAGGTTAAAAAACCAAATAGATTGACAAACGAGCAGGTAATGCATAAGGAGAGGAATGATAAGAGTTGTCCCTGCAACTAAAATGGCAATCATCTCTATCTCCACCGAAATCATTCCTACTTTAGAAAGTTGCTGGAATAAAAGTGTGTGGTGGTGGCTGAGATCCTATGAAAGAGTTGGTTAAAATTAAGTAAGACCCATCTCCCTGGTGTGCAGGGGCGAGAAGTCAAAGAGAGTAACAGTGAGATACGAGCACAAGTATATACACCTTTCCTCCACATGCAATGACCACAGACTCCCAAGTCTGCATTGTGCATACAGACCCTATGCTTGTTAATGCACTGGAAGTTGCTGAAGGACCTGTATCTTTTTACAGATTTTGAAGAGCCCAGTGCAGAGTTAAAAAAAAAAAAAAAAAAAAAAGAAAAGAAAAGTCAAGTTATGAAGTCAGAGATTCTTCTCATTTCTACCAGAATTTAGGAAATTCTTTCTGATGCAATTAGACCTTTTAGAGCCTTTTAAGTTTAAGCATCATTAAACCTGCTCAATGTAAGACATCCTTATTAACAGATAACACACTAGCTTCATCCCAAGAAGCCAAGGAGAACTGTAGGAATGGAGAGTTCTTGTACATGTGTGTGGAGCTAGTTGTTAATCATGTCAGTATAATCTGATCAGAGGAATACTTCAAACAAAAGAAAAAGCTATTTTGGTTCAAGGTTCATTACAATTTAGAGTGGTTAATATTCTCCTTAGCTTTAAGTAATTAGAAAAATCTAAATAATAAAGATACCAGGAAAACATTTAAAATATTTACAACTGAAATCTTTCACTGCTAAAATATAAAACATTTCTATTTTTCTCAAACTTATAAAACATATTAACTAATATGGAATGTTTAAAAAAAATAAAATATACTCTAGCTAAAAGCAATGGCTAAAACTAGATAAAATTAGTTTTTAAGCTAAATGTAAAAAATAAAGATGCCTTTGAAAACACTATCAGATAATTTCTTAATGATTTCAACTTTCCATTTGTATAAGCATGCCCTTTGAAGCATGTGGACAGACAACTTTCAGGGTAGCTGTAAGGGTGATTAATCAAGTAGATACTTAGCATTTAAACATACAGACATGAAAAAACAGAATCAAGGTAGGAATTCAGGTTAAGTTTTAAAGGCCACAATAAGAACAAAATACTCACGATATGGCACTTCCAGTGGATGTCCTGTCACATCACACCACCCAACTGGGTGAATGTCAGGGCTGTCTGTATCCATCCAGTAGTCATATTTGTGGTCCCAGCCATCAAAATGAACCTGTTGAATGATTATTATTCTGTAATTACTAGTTCGCTCTTCCTGTATCAAAATATTAGAAAATAGATCTTTGAAATTGTGTCAATCACACAGTACAGAAAAAACAATATTTAAAATGTTATAAAAATCTAATTTAGCCATTAAATCTAGCCACTAAAGGTGCTGTGCCAATTTTTCTGAAAAGCAATAAACAACTTGATAAAATGAAAAAAAAATCTGTCTGGACTTGAGTAGTATTTGAAGAGATGACCAATCCATTTTCTCCAATGAAACAAATACTATACTATTGAAAGGACACATCCCATTCTGACAGACAGTGCAAGAATTATGTCAGCAATCATCAATAAGAGCACATACTTGAAATCAGTACAAGTCCTGTATTGATGAGAAATGCATGGATCAGAGTATAGAGAAGCGACAAATTTTAAAATCCTGATACCTGATGAGAGAGGAAGTCACCGAAACAATAGAAGAGAGCAGAATGTGCTACTGAAGCATATGGATTTTAATAGTGATGCTAATAGTGTGTATGGTATTATTTATGCAGTAGTTATTAAAGGACATGGTGCAAGCTGCTATCAGGCAATATTCTGGAGTGTCACAGTCTGGGTTCAGCTGATCTGATCTTCAGCACACACACGCACACACATCAGACTCACATACACATGCAGACCTGCGAAAAATTAAAACCCAATTTCTGAATCAAAAATCAAATACTTATTTCTGAAACTTATTACTCTCCATGTTAGAGCAGTTTAATTATCAAAATAAAAGTATCAAATTCATCTGTGCAGACCAAAATTAAGTATGATAGCGCTTAGTAATTATATATATCTATGTAGTATCACGTATTTTCTGTTTCTGACTACCAATTAAATGGAAAGTCTATCTTAAGGCAAAAAGAATTTTGTTTCAAATTATGCTTTGAATAGAAATAACAAGATGCCCAGCATCATAACACACAAGCTGAAATATAAGTCTATTATGATGAAGGACACAGGACCAAAGTGGTAAAATGGTATAGTAATTACCAAATAGAGTCCCCAAATATTTTTCCTCACAAGCCATCTTCCTAAGCAATTGGTTCTCAAAGCATGGTTCCCAGACCTAGGAGAATCAGTATCAGCTGAGCACATGTCAGAAATCCAAATTTGGGGGCTTTAGCTAACTTTTGCTGAATAAAACACTCTGAATGATACTAAAAATTGATGCATTAAGTAAGACCTTCAGATACAGCTCATAAATGACAAAGTTTGAGAACCAACTATGTTAGGCACACCTTTCAAAAGATTACTTCTACCCAACTCGGGCTCCTGCTCGTGACAGAGCACACTTTCAGGGTATTGTCTCTAAAACGGGACTAAATATATGAAGGTTTCAGACAACAGATAATAGGTAGCACAAAATGCAATCCTTATGTGAAGGGAAATATCCCAGATGAATCCTGAGAGGAAGCTTAAAGATGATTTTCTGATAGCAACATGGGCAGGAGAAATATCAAGTAGTCAAGCCATGCTGAGAAGACAGGAACTTCAGTTCAGAGCTACTGAAGCACTTAGAGATGGAAGGACAAACTCTGAAGACGGGTGGGCCTCAAAGGAGGGCTCCTGAGGTCTGTAGGGGCTATTCACAAGGCCATGATCAAGGCATGAACACAGAAACTTCATGAAGTCAAGTAGAGGGCAGCTGGTGCGAAACTGAGAGTAACATAAATATATTAGAGGTTACACATTACTGGGACAGAGTAGAACGTTCTCCTTTCTCCATAATTCCTTGAGAATTTGAGACACAATGAGATCAGGCTTTTGAAGTAAGAGACATACCTAGAAAAGGCTAGAGGGATTAGCCCTGGAAAAGACTAAAATAAAGCCTCAATAAGATTAAGAAGAATGACCAGTGATTGATCAATTTAAAAAACACTACTCTTTTAAAAAGGGAAGAAAAATACTCCCAACTTTGAATACTTTCATAATCCAACATAGAATTAATATTTATTTGATATGAAATAAGTAGGTGAATATGAGTCATACCCAATTTTTCTTTAAAAAATAGTCAATAGAAGTAGATAATCCAGATGCTGTAGTTGGCAGAGAAGAACAGTAAAACAGCTATTAACACATCTTCAAAAACTTAAAGGGAAAGGTCTTAATGAGCGGACAGGGAATCTCAGTATGAAAATGGGAAATACAAAAGAGAAAATAACGAAAATTCTGGACTAAAAGAAAGATATCTGAAGTTAAAAAGGTACTGGATGTGCTGAATAACAGATCGGAGAAGCAGAAAAATGGATGCGTGAACACAAAACAGATATACAGAAATTAATTTAACAGATACAAAATAAAAATTTACAAATGAACATAGCCTCAGGTACTTATGAAATAATATCAACATGTAATTGGAGTGCAGGAGGAGAGGAGAGAGAGAATGGAGCATGAATATCATCAAACACAATAAGAGATAAAAGGAATAATTTTAAAAAACACATCACCCTATTTTGGTAACACCAATTTACAAGCTTAAGATGATGATAAAACACAAGCATAACAGATACGAAGGAAATCAAAACTAGGCAAACCACAATCCAATCACTGACAATGAAAGACAAAGGAAAAAATCTCAAAGGTAGTCAGATAAACACAACACATTAACATGTAACAGAACCGTGAAAGGAACGTTAGTCAACTTCACATTACAAACAGTGAAGACAATAAAATGACATCTTGAAACCACTGAGAGAAAAATAAAACTGTCAACCCAGGACTTATATCCTAAAAAACAATCTTCAAGAAAGAGCAAAATAGAAGATAAAGAAACTGAGATAGTCACCACATACAGATTTGTACTCTAAGATATTTTGTAGGGAGCATTTTAGGCAGAAGAAGGAATATGTTGTCTTACCACTTCCGAGAAAAAGAAAGTTGGAAGATTATTCTATCTGGTTTCTACAATTATTATGAAGTCAGATTATTATTACAGTGCTGTATTGACTTAAAAATAGACAAACTGTTGTAACAGAGAAATTACTATAGACACACACATATATTCTAATACCAAAACAGGTGTTACACACACACACAAACACACACACACACAAAGGTGTAATTGACAAGTGAAAAAATATATAGATTTTTGTGCATGCATTTTGATGAGTTTTGAAAAATATGTATCTTACACAACCAATCAGGATTTACCATAATTTCAGTACCAAAAAAGGTGGAATGAAAACAGATACACAGACTAATGGAATAGAATTGAGAGTCCAGAAATAAACCTATGCATCTATAGACAGCTAATTTTCAACAAAGAAGCAAAGAATATACATTGGAGCAACAAATGGTGTTTGGAAAATTGAACTACCACTTCAAAAGAATGAAATTAGACCACTATCTTACACCATACACAAAAATCAACTCAAAGTGACTAAAAGACTTGGATAGAAGATCTGAAAACATAAAGCACATAGAAGAAAACATAAGCAAAATACTCCATGACATAAGCTTCAGAGGTAGTATTCAGAGGTAATATTCCAGCAAAATCTTGCTTCAAGGAATAAGGACTTTTATTTCAATTGTTGTACCTCTGAGAATTCTACTACAAAATTTCTATCTAAAACTAAAAAAAAAAACAATATTTTAAAGATTTTGAAGGAAGATACAATGTTTTTAAATACCCTAGTAAACATCTGCCTCTTAGATTAATTGGGAAATATTAATTTGTCTTTTCCAATGTTGTATATAATTCCTTACAATGAAACCTTGGGGATTAAAAATAACCCCTTCTATTTCAATTATGTGATTCCCACTTCACCCACAAGGACCATCTAAACTTGAAATATATAACCAAAAACTCTTCCTATATACATTTTTATGAAAGATATTTTCATATCTTTGGGTTTTCTCATCTTTGCAGTGAAAATACCATTTTAAGAATTCTAACTTGGTTAATAGAGGAGATTGGCATTTTAAGAATATTTATAGCGTACTTCTGTAAAGCAAAGAAAAATTTTGAAAACTGAATTATATTCAGCACATCACACATATATGAATTTCACATATTTTTTGTTTGCATGAAGCTGAGAAAACATATAAAACAACCTTTCTCAGATGTCAACAAACTAGAAAATAAAGATCAGATGATGGAATCAACCACTGCCAAGTTCTTGTCTCAGATATACAGGCACGCTTTCTGGTGGTATGTGCATTTGTTATCAATGACTGGTAAAACAACTTAGACAGGTAAGAACTAGACCGACATACAAAAGGCCATGGACAAAGTCCTTAGGGTAAATCCAACGCTGAGCCAACATTAGCTTTCTCTTTTCACTTACTGCCCAATGACCACACTGGGGCCTTTCTCTAGATCTCTGAGCTTTGTCACCATGCCTCAGGCACCTTCACTGCCTCCCTGATTCAGTACTGTGGCTACCTATTGCCAGACTTCACAATTCAATGGCTGAACAAGATGCTGATGGTAATCATCACTTGTTGTTCCTTTTGGCAGCTAGAAAACAAGCAGTTAAATTTATCTAGGAACATGAGCACCAAAAGTAGTGCTCTATCACAATTTTATTAACCTAAGTAACTGCTGTATCTGTTTCTGGTATATGGTTTTTAACTTTTATTTCTATTTTAAAAAGTTTACTGGATGTATGTATTTTATTGTCACAGGCCTCAAATCTATTTTAAAGATTTAATGACAAATGTGCTATAAACGTATAGGATATTAACTTCTTTAGGAAGCTCTACTGTACCTGTCCTCTATTAGCTTTAATTGAGTAATTTTCATTTACTTAGACTTAGCCTCAAGTTTCACTGAAGAAAGAAGAACTGAGTACTGATATTTTATGCTAATACCTGTTACTCAGAATTATTGGTGCTAATAAGGCAACAGCAAATCTTGTTTCCCATGATGCAGGCTCTGCTATGGGAGTGTGGGTAACACAGTAGCAGTACTGACTCAGACATCTGTTATGAGGCAGGCCAGGAATGTGTGTGTCATGCCTTCACAGAACACCCCCATAATCTGAGAGCAAGGGTGTTGGGGATGACAGGGTTTCACTTTTACTGTGTGCTTATATATTCCAGGCATAGCTGTGAAATACACACTCTCACTAAGTGTCCACAATATATTGTTTTCAAAGATGATGAAAAGGAACCTCAGAATGGTTAAGAGGTTTTTTCAAGATCATACTGAAAGTAAATGGTGGACTCAGAATTAAGCTGAGAACAATTTACTAAGAACAACGTAAGAATACAAACTGATGATATTTCTTAGGCAGTGGTTTCCAAAACTTATTAAGCAAAATACCAACCCTTCCCTGCTCCTTGAAGGTTCAGTCAGAAATCACTTTTTATAGTGATGTGCCTAGGTTATTCTGCAGAAGGTAGCTTTTGGATAAGACTTTTTGAAATGCTTCTTTAGGTATCATCCTAACAACACTACTGTTAATCAGCTGAACTTGCTATCAAACTCAAAGTTCTATGTAAAGACTAACTGAACTTTAAAAAAAATCATAAATCTTTTTAAAGTTTTTTAAAACAGTGAGCCCAAAAGAGAACCAGTTGAAGGTCTAACACAAAGGACATTCAACTCCAAATGTTTCCATCTGAGATAAATATGTGTACATAAGTTTCCACTTCTCTATTTCTATGGTTACTGTCATAATAAATTAAATTAGTTTTCCTTTTAAGATTCCCACAAGAAATAAAAATGTGAAATCTCTCATAGAATCCCCAGGGTTTTAATTCTTGTTAAGTAATCTTTAAATATTTCATCAGTTAGGCATAATAACAGTCACATTGGAGCTCTATGGCTACATGTCTTAGGATAATAGGTAATAGCAAGAAAAACCTTTTTTATAAGCTGCGGGAGGACAAAGAACCTCAGAATCAGTTTATGGCTATAACTAACAAAAATACCTTCATAAGTTCTGCAACAGGATTTACACAATGAAGCAGCACACACTGCACATTTATTATTAATGTAAAGGACATTTCCTTCTTGGTTATTCATCAGGCTGCTGCCCTTCCTCTCCTGGCCCTGGCCATGGTCACTGTTCCAACGTGCTCTTTCTATCTGTCTACACCTCCTGAATTTTCACTTTGGATCCTGCATCAAATCGCACCTTATTTATACTCATTATGTATTAAATACTAACTCACAAAGGACTTGAGCTGCTTACAATAAACCTAAATAGGGATTTTAAAAAAGAAAGTGGTACATGAGGTATGTGAAAGAGGTGAGAAGCTAGTTATATCTTGAGAAACCAAACAATTTGTTATCCCAGTGGGATATTTTTGAGAGTAAGAGTAGCACTATTAATGACTACATAAAGCCAACAGGCATAACCCAGGACTATCGTGGATAACACAAGTTATACAATGATTCTTGGCAGTCTAAGGATGACTGCTCTAAATAGTAGTTCCCAGAAAACCAAGAGCAAAGTAGAAATTTACACAATTCCAATTATAACATTAAAAAAAAATCCACCAATTGGTCACAGATGCAAAATTTCCACTTTTTGCATATCTCACCTTTGTATTAGGAACACTGAATAGCACAATGGACAATATGATGTAGCGCATGAAAAAGAACTTGTAACTACTTAATATCGACATGGGTAGAATCAATAAAATGGAACTGTACAATAGACATACACATGCTGGTATCATGTATCATGAGCTCTATTTCTAAAAATTTGAAGCCGTGGGTAGTTTACATATTTTTCCTATCCATTCTTATAATTCAGCCCTTAGTACAACATCACTTTTATTGGTAGCAAGTTCCACATTAGCCATGTGAGTGCTCATTTAAGAATTTTTTTTTAAACACACTTTTTCTACGATTATATCAGTTACACTATTTTGACTGTTACTTGAGGATACAAGCTGTATCTTATAATTGTTTTTGAAAGACTTATTTTAGAGCACTGTTAGACACACAACAAAATTAGAGGAAGATGTAGATTTCCCAGATTCTTCCTGTGCCCACATAAGCATAGCTCTCCCACTACCAGCAGCTACCATCAGAGAGGAGCATCTGTGGCAACTGAAAAACCTATGTTAACATAGTAAAATCACTGAAAGTGGTAGTCCAAAGGTTTATGCTTGGTGTTATAAATTCTATGGATATGAACAAATGGGTACTGGAATGCATCCACAATTATAGTAATAATACTATAAGGTATTTCTACTGTCCCCCCGAAATGCTATCTGCTCTTCTTATTCATCCCTTCCTCAGCCCCTCCAATCATTGACCCTTGGGCTGTCTCCATAGATTTTCCACTTCTTAAATATTATAGAGTTAGAAAATACAGCATGGAGACTTTTCATATTGGCATTTTACTTAGAAATATCCATTTAAGGTCCCTGTGTGTTTGCTTTGTGACTTGGCAGTTCATATTGTTTTCGAGCTGAGTAATATTCCATTATCTGGATGTACCACGATTAACTTATCCAATCACCTTCTTAAGGATGTGTTGGTTGCCAAGTTTTGGCAATTGCAAATATAAACGTCCATGTCCAGTACGTTTTTAACTTTATGTGATAACTACTAAGGAGAAAGACTGATGGATGGTCAAAGAGTATATTTAGTTTTGTAAGAAATCACCAAACTGTCCTTCATGGTGACTGCAAACATTCTGCATCCCCACCAGCAATGACTGAAAGTTAATTTTGCTTTACATCCTCACCAGCATTTGGTGTTGTGAGTGTTCTGAATTATCACCATTCATATAGCTGTATAGTAATACCTCACCATTGTTTTAATTTGCATTTTTGATGACATATGATGTAGCACATCTTTCCATATGTTTATTTGCCATCTATAAATCCAAGATGAGGTGGTGCTCAGGTCTCGGCTGCATTTTTAATTGGTCTGTCTTCTTATTATTGAGCTTTAAGATGTTTTTACATAATTTGGGTAAGAATTATTTGTTAGATTAGTCAACTGCAAATATCTTCTCTCAGTCTTGACATTGTGCATTAGTTTTTTTTATTTTTATGAAATCCAGATTGTCAATTGTTTCCTTCAAGGGTCATGCCTTGGTGTTATAGCTAATAAGTCATTGCCTTACCCAAGGTCATCTAGGTTTTCTCCTGTTATCCTCCAGGAGTTTTACAACTTGGTATTTTATTTAGGTCTATAACCACTTCACAGTTCTGCAATTTTTTTTAACATAGAAAAATTCCTTTCCTGTAGGGAAGATCTAGTGATGCTAACCTTCATTAACTTTTATCTGGAAAAGCCTTTATTTCTCCAATAAATTTAAATGATAATTTTCAGGGTAGAATATTCATGGTTGGCAGTTTTTATCTCTCAGAATTATAAATATGTCATTCTACTCTCTTTGAATCTTGAGGTTTCTGGTGGGAAATCTGATTAAGATGCTTTTGTACAGTACATTCTTTTTTTTATTTTTGTTTTTTCTGGTGTCATATTTTTTCTTTATTTATATATATTTGACATCAATTGTGGTCCCCACGGACTTCCCACCACCATTTCACCAGTGCACCATTTCCTCAGTCCCTTGTGCTCATTCTGCCTCAACCCATTTTTTTTTATTCCCGCAACAGACTTTAATATTTTATCTTTGATTTTTGATAATTTAACAATAATATTTCTGGTGTGGGATGTTCTGCATTTAGAAAATTAGATGCTCTTTTGGTTTCCTGGACACCATGTTAAGTTCTTTCCTTAGTTGTATTTCCTCTAAGAAGTCTCTACTTCTTTCTCTCTCTTTTTCTATCTTCTGAAATACCTATTATACTTGTGTTTCTATTTCTCAGTTTCTACATTTTTCCTAAATATTATTCCATTCCCTTCTTTCATTTGGGTCACTTGTACATTTCTTTGATTTCCAAATTCTTCTGCTACCTTCAATTTATTTATTTAGTATGCTCTCCATGTTCTATCTCAGTTTACTCAGTGTCTATTTTGGTAAATTTTAAAATAACCAATTTTTTTAGTAAAAAAAAAATCTTTTGACTCCTGGAACTCAAGTTTCCTAGATCTATTTTCTAAGATCTTGAACCTGACTTTATGTTTCTGATTGAACTTCTAGGATTTCACTGAGTTTCTTTATGATTGTTATTCTAAAATCTTTGTCAGTCCTCTTTAATACGGATTTCTGGATTTTTTCTCCAGCTTTTCCATCTTCTGTTCAGAAGTTATTTCCAGGCCTTTTTCTCTACAGGACTCTATGTTGGCAGTGTCTACTCCTCACCTAAAGCCTCACTATATACCTGAGGCCTATTTCTGCCATTACTGTTATCTTCGGGTGTACTGGCTCTGTTCCTCACTGGCTTCTGTCAACCCTCAAGCCCTAAATGTCATACATAGTCCACTAACAGGGTCACATGATATGTCATCTGCTTCTCACAGAACCCCTGACAGTATATAAGTCTATAAAGACAAACTGAGGAATTATATTAAAAAGTTGACAGGAGGGCCTCCCTGGTGGTGTAAGGGGTTAAGCACCGCACTATGAAGCTATTGCAGCCATTTAGGCACGAGTTCAATCCCTGGCCTAGGAGGTGGCCCACAAGGTACAGAAGACCTCTGCTGTCTCACCTGCTATTCCCCTTAGCAGTGTGTTTCAGTATATCTGCCTGCTCTGTTCCCCAGTCTGTCTCTGGTGAATCCTTTCACCCCCACACCTCTGGTCTAAACCCCAGTTCTTGTATGCATAAATAAATAAATCTTAAAAAGAAATAAATAGATGACAGGAATTACAAATAATAAAGAACCCTTAAGATAAGGAGACAGATAATCAAGATACCATGGTGCAGCAGAAACCAACTGAGGGCTGTTTTAGAAAAGACACAACACGGATTTAAAATGCCCATGGTCAGCAACAGTAACCGCAGCAGAGTGACAAAAACTTGACCAGTTCATTTTGTAAAGTATAAACTGAAGATGTGATAACAGAGAAAACATGTAAAAATACCCTTTTGATAATTCTGGTGTTAGTGATACAAACAGTCGTGGAGCTTCCTTAGGAAGGATGCACTGAGGAACTCAGAAACTTGATCATGTGTTACTGTGGAAGCCCTTGCAGAATGACTGAAAATGGAAATGAAGAAAAAAGGATAGAAATGAGATAAATAGTGAAATAGTCCCAGAAAAGAGAAGTGGAGCTTTTGGTGAGGCATGTAAAACAAATTAAGCAATAAGAACTGGGGGAATGGAAGTTCAGGAATCAATGCAAAATGGTTTCTAGTATCTTAGGACAAATGGGAGGTAAGGACATACGCAGAGGTAGAGGGTGATACAAGATTAGAAAGGCAAGTTGCAATAGCAAATTATAAACTAGGAAAGGCACTATTCTTTCAGTCGATTTTTCTCCCTAGAGAGGATAAAGTTCTGAATGAGTCGGGGGGTATATAGATAATGCAGTGAGAAGTGAAGATGCAACGTCTCTGTGTGCCCCCTGGGGAGACCCAGGGGGACAAGTGTATCTGGAGAGCTGGGAAGGGGTTGGTGAGTGGCTAGAGGTCCAGGTGAACCCACAGAGAAAGAAGCAACAGGAACATCTAATGAGAAGGCTCTGTTCAGAAATTGCAATTTTAGGCTTACCACCTTAAAGAGGAGCCACTTTGAGACACAGCCCAAAATGTAAAGTGGGGGACGAGGTAAGAACAGGACAACCTGAAGATCTTGTCATCAATAATCTTTGCCTTTTGTACTGCAGATCACATGGTAAAAACAGAAGTTCATTTCGAAAACTGATACTAACATCTAGTTATACACCCATAAAAAACTTAGACGCTTTTATGATTGCTCTGTAATAGTCCATTGTGTCTATATACCACATCTTCTTGATCCAGTCATCTGTTTTTGGGTATTTGGGTTGTTTCCATAGCTTGCCTATTGTGAAAAGTGCCACAATAAACATAGGTGTGCAGGTGTCTTTTGAATTAGTGTTTTTGTGTCATTTGGGTATATGGGGTGGGATTGCTGGAATATATGGGAGTTCCATTTTTAGTAGTTTGAGGAAGCTCCATACAGATTTCCAAGTGGTTGTACCAACTCACGCAATTCACAGCAACAGGACAGAGCTAGAAGGAATTATGCTCAGTGAAAATGGCCAGAAGGAAAAGGAAAAATATCAGATGATTCCACTTACAGGAAGAATGTAGAGGAAACAAATAAGGGACTAAGGAAAAATTAATTACAATAAATTCAAAATCAAAAACACTATAAATCTGAGACATCCCCTAGGAGAGGAGGAGGGAGAAGGAGCAAAATGGGTAAGAAGAGCACAAGGAACTAGGGTGATGGGAATTTCACAGGGACAAGAAATATACACTGTACAAAAATGAAAAATAATGTAAAATGTATATAAATTTTAATAAAAGTATAGATTTCAATTTGTGTACAAATCTAAAAAAATAAAAAACCTAGAAGCTTGTTTTTAGTGCATATATTTAAGGTGTCATTTTTAAAATGGTTTATTTAGTCTCTTTCTACCAATATCTGGTATTTTACTCCTACATTACTCAGTTCAAATGTTTTCATCTAAAAATTTAAATTTAAATAGATGGAGATCTTGACACTATCCTTAACAACAATGTCTCTCTTTAATGGTCTCATTTATACTGATTATATTTGCATGCTATGAAGTACAGTGGCCCATTAAAATGAAGGTATACTGCTTTTACGGAACAAGGAAATTGAGCTAAAAACTGTTGTTATGAATTTAAAATTATGCAGAAATTACTCATATTTATATGCTCCATGACCTCTGAAAAAGGTAATTAATCCAGGTAACTGCAAGAGCATTTTCTTCTTTTCATGTATAACTGAATAATTATCTCAGTCAAAACAATGTGTTCTGAAAATGGATTAAATTTTGGGAGAAAGTAATGTTTAAGTCAGTGACTAACTTTCCAGCAAAAGAAGAGAATGAATATTTGTAACTGACATGTTTTCTCATTTTTTTGCATATTTATTCACCTGTTAATATCAGAAGTCTAAGTTATTTCCATAGAAAAAATATTATTTGTTGCCCACATGGGTCTTGGTGTGGAAAATAGTAACAACAATTTACAACCTGGCAAGTGGTCTCTAAGCCTGCACATGCCATGAGCTAGATGCACAATGTAAATTAAAACTAGCATACAAAGGTCAGGTTTTAGGGCTAATTTTCTACTTTATTCTACACAAAATCCAAAAGAAATCATCATTTTCTGCCCAGAAAGCATTTCCAATACTTTATCATATATATCTCTGAATATTATGCCTACCCATCTATTCCTTGCATTTCTACTATTTTTTGACCTTAGAAACATAGGGTCTAGAATCTGAAGTTAGCAACAAGATGATATTAAGAAGTAGTTGTGTTTTAATAGTATATGCATATTTATATGTTTATTTTAATGCAATTAGGCATACATTTATGTGTACTAATTAATCCTATATAATTAATGTTAAAAGCTTATTTATCTATTAATTAATAACTTAAACTGCAATAGATATCCGAGGGAGTTCTGCTTCCTGTTAGAATACTGGACATTATCACAGGCTGATAAAATGTACTAGAACTGGAAATTGTCTATAAACAAGCTTTAAAACTACAAAGCCGGGCCTCCCTGGTGGCGCAGCGGGTTAAGCAACGCACTATGAAGCAAACCGCAGTCACTGCAGCATGGGTTCGATCCCTGCCGCCGGCCAGAGGAGGGGACCCACATGGCGCAGCAGACCTCTCCTGCCTCACCCGCTGCTGCTCTCGGCAGTGTGTTTCAGTCGATCTGCCTGTTCTGATCCCCGCTCTGTCTGGTGAATCCTCTCACCTCCCGGGACTCTGGCCTGTACCCCAGCTCTTGTATGTATAAATAAATAAATCTTTAAAAAAAAAACTACAAAGCCATATTATAAAATTAATTTTGAAGCAAAGAAGCCTAAATGGTCTTGATACCAGAGAAACTGGGCCCTTTCCTAAGTGACAAGATGTCATCTACGGTATTATGGAAAAGCAAAAGCTCAAACCCATGGAAGGTGCTAGAATTTCAAAGAAGCAAAGATCCAGTGGAGCTGTTCAAGAGTGTGGGGTTGACCAGAAGGACTGAAATCTAGAGGAACCCTAGACCCTAGGCTGCTCAATTCTGCCTGGATGTCACTGCCAATCTGGTAGGTGCTCTAGGTGGAAGAATCTCGCAATTCTAAATCACTAGGAAATTCAGGAAAATCTTTTCTCTCAATACAGCTGAACCAAGAGATAAACTAATAATGCTATACCTGCAGTTTGCCAGTTCAATTCCAAACAGAATCAAAACAAGCAGTGCTTGTATTAGTTCCCTAGAGCTGCCTTAACAAATTACGATAAAGCTTGTCATTTAAAATAAGAGAAATTTAATTTTTCACTGTTCTAAACTCAAAAAGTCTAGAATCTAGGTTTTGGCAAGGCTGTCCTCCCTTTGAAAACTCTAGAAGGAAATCATCTCTTGCCGTTCCCCAAGTCTTGTGGCTCTACTCCTTAGCTTGGGGCTGCATCATTTCACTCTCCTCTGTGTCTTCTGTCTCTTACAAGGGAATTTGCCATAGGATTGAGGGGCCATGTGGATAATCCAAGATGACTTCATCTCAAGATCTTTAACTTAGTACCATCTATAAATACATTTTTTCCAAATAAGGACACAGCTATAGATTAGAAGGTGGATATATCTTTTGGGCTACTACTTAACTTATTATAGTTGTATAGTAGTAGCTGAACAGGAAAACAAGGATGGTTTCTCAGGAGGAAAATAATATCTATATCAGACATGTGAAGAAACAGGGTAAACATAACTCATCATCAACAATGGCTAACCAACAGATGCTGAAATAGTCAAGAACATTAAACTATTTTAAATGTAAGGAAACAGAATAAAAGATAAGCTAGATGGATAAAATATGGAGAAATTCAACAGAAAAAAATGTACTATCTAAAAAAGAATCAAATGGATATTCTAGAATTTTTTTTATTAAAATATTTTAAAATTTACATATACTTGCCATTTATTGTAATCCCCATGTATTCCCCATCACCATCTCACCAGTGCACCATCACCTCA